>JADRCD010209294.1:0-18669 GCA_019843815.1 Montemys delectorum | reverse complement strand
AGAGAGAGAGAGAGAGAGAGAGAGAGAGAGAGAGAGAGAGAGAGAGAGAGAGAGAGAGAGAGAGAGAGAGAGAGAAAATAATCCAAATATCACCAATTGCTGAGAAAACAAACAAAATATTATCAATTGTAAGTTGAGTAACACCTGATGGGTGTACCTTGAAAACATTGTGCTAAGCATGTAGACACAAGGACTCATGAGTTCACATGATTTTTTGCTTATATGGAATGCCTAGATATGAAAAGAAGCCATAAAAAACCAATAAGGAAGATTCATGATTGCCAGGGGATACAAGGGTGGAGTTGGAGAACTGCCATGGGGTTTCTTTAAGGAGTGAAAACAATCTAAATATTGGTGATAGTTGCTGTCTTACATGTTTCATCTGTTGATAAAATACTCTGAACAAAGCAACTTAAGAGTAAATGTGTTTATCCTAACTGACTCTTCAAGGGTATAGTCTAGGCCCTGTCACATTTGATTCACAATCAGAAAACAGACAATGATAAATGCAGGTCGGCTTGCGCTCGACTTGTTTTCTCCATTAAAGCTCAGGATCCCCTGTGCCAGGGAATGGTTTCATTCACAATAATGATGTATTTTCCCACACAAATTAATGTAACCAAGATAATCTCCTTCAGGCATGCCCAGAGACCCATCTGCCAGGTAATTCTAGATTCTGCCAAATTGACAACACTAACCATCACAGTTGCATAACTCTGTGGACATACTAAAAGCCAATAAACTGAATTCTTTAAAAGTAGTTCTTATAAATGTTGACTTTTGTAATAAAACAGTGGGAAATTTTTAAAGTAATTTTATGTTACAGGAATTATATCTCAGTAAAACTTTAATATTAAAAAATTAAGTTAGAATCTTATATTTTTCTCCTCTATTGCAGAAAGCCAAGCAGATTCCTCATTCTCTTTGTAGACAGAGGCTTGCATGCTGGAAAAAGGTAACAAGCCAGGTATCTAACACTAGGCACAGTTAAAAATATAGGAAAGTAATTAAGCAAGTACACAAACTGGATTTTGAGGTTCCTGGACTCAGAAGGTGGAAAACCAGATATTTAGCTTCAAGCCAGATAAGGGGGAAAGTCTACTTCAGCTTGTGCTATCTTGCCTACAAACACTAAAACTGAGATCTAAATACAATGATGCAATTGCCCAGTGACATCCACTGCTGCGAAGCCCATCTGAATACTTGGTAGCATGTAAGGTTGGATATGTGACAATATAGAAAACTGACAAATGAAAAAGAAAAGAAAAAACTTGATGAGAAAAAGTCAAAGAGGAACAACCGGGTTGAAAACAGCATTTACAAAGTCATACCGATACACACACACTACATGCCAACTTAACCAATGCTATCTCAGCTGTATGGTAACATAGAAAGGCAAGAAGAACCTGTGCTTACATACATGTGTGTGGGGGGTGAATAGTCACAAGAAGAGGCACAAGCTCATCTCTTTTTTTTATTGGGTATTTTATTTATTTACATTTCAAAAGTTATCCCCTTTCCTGCTTTCCTCTCTGGAAACTCCCTATCTCATCCCACTACCCTGCTTCTATGAGGGTGCTTACTCACCCACCCACCCACCCACCCACTCTTGCCTCTATATTTCCCTATACTTGGGCATCGAGTCTTCATAGGACCACGGGCTTGTCCTCCCACTGATGCCTGACAAGGCCATCTACTGCTACATATGTGGCTGGAGCCATGGGTACCTTCATGTGTACTCTTTGGTTGGTGGTTTAGTCCCTGGGAGCTCTGGGGGACTGGTTGGTTAATGTTGTTCTTCCTATGGGGTTGCAAACCCCTTCAGCTCCTTCAGTCCTTTCTCTAACTCCTCCATTGGAGACCCTGAGCTAAGTCCAATGGTTGGCTGTGAGCATCGCCTCTGTATTTGTCAGCCTCTGTCAGAGCCTCTCAGGAGACAGCTATGTCAGGCTCCTGTCAGCAAGCACTTTTTGGCATCTGCAATAGTGTCTGGGTTTGGTGTCTGTATATGGGATGGATCCCCAGGTGGGAACAGTCCCTGGATGGCCTTTCCTTCGGTCTCAAGCTCATCCTTTAAGTTGAGACATCAATAGTTAATGAAGAAAACTGAAAATCAAAGTCATGATGGGATGTGAATGTGAGCATCAAATCATAGCAGGCAGTCGGACAGTTGGAAATTTGCATTTGGAGGAGGGACTAGAGGATGGGTAGTACTAGAGGATGAAGATACAATTTCTCATGAAAGCCACATGGATATATGGCCTTGATTACAATACAGATGCCTAAACTGTATTGCATAAACAGCATGTTGGTTTTAATAAACCTGAGTTCAAATTATAACTCTGATATTTGCCTTAGCTCCACTTTTTATCAGACCTTTGTGGAACTACTGTTCTGATTAAATTGAATGTATGTGAACTGTTTAACATGGTGGATACTGGATGCTCAAGATGCTAGTTAAATCCCCACGTGTATCTTGTTGAATCAGAAGCCAGAGTTACACAAAAGCAGGCATTGGCTGGGAATGTTTGGCAGAATTTAAAGAAATGTAGATACTGGGTCTCATTGTGGTTGTCTGCATAGTCAATGAGCAGGAAGTCTTTAGTCATGAGGGAAGATACTGGGAAAAATTTTAACTTAAAGAGGTCAGGAAGTGAAAAAAAGGAGTGGGAAACATGAATTGAAATATTATAAACTAAGATCTCCAATATAACTTACTATAGGTGGAACAGAACCATGAGACCATAAGTGGCCATAGCGGTGACAGGCTGAGATACATATGTATATAGAGAGCCTTTTCAACATAGGTATCTTTTGTCGTTAAAGATAATAATAAAAGCAAGAAAAATCACTATCAACCAGCCCTTATTAGCAGCCTCCAACTACAGAAACAAAGACATGGAAAAAGTATTTATAAATACTAAAGGTAACCTGTGTAAACTGAGAATCAAGATGTAGAAGTGTCTATGGTCCACACCAGGAAGTTTCCCGTCCTATCAATTTGTTTTTTAAGTACAATGAGTAACTGAGATCTTTGTATTCTTCCTTTCTGTGCCACATACCCTCTCTATTCTGGATAAATAAGAAACCAAGTGAAAACACAAAGTCACCAAGAAAAAGTTAGGCTGGGTGTACTAGCCTCCAGAAGATGAGTTGCCTAGCATGTATGAGGTCCTGAGTTTGACCTCCAGGATAATGACTTAAATATAAATTTGCTTTGCAACTTCCCAATAAGAGTGTGTAAGGCAGGCAATAAGTTACTTAAAGGGAGATGTGCGCGGGATGGGTTGAGAGAAAAGCAGCAGAGATTGTTTGGAGACTAGGATTCCACAAAAATCTGATTGTTTTGCCTTGAATAACTTGTCTTCTTGACTTCAAAACATCAGTCCAGTATGTCACATCTGTGTCTCTTAAACTCTGAACAAGGCAATAGAGTTGAATTTTCTAATATACACCAACTCAAAAATCAGTGTGTCTGGATTTTTTCCGTTGACATATGATTCTATGGGGTTATGTACTTCAGGTTCTTTAGCAGGCACAGCTAAATGTTAATGTTATCCACTACTAATTCCTCTAACCACTTATATTATATGAAAGTAACTCTGGAGCTTATGTCAAGTGATTTAGTAGTTTAAGAGCTCAGCAACAATAGGAAATAAACCTGAAATGATTTCCTTTTAAAAATGCACACAAGCATCATTTCCTTTTCCATCCAGACATTCACAGCCAACACATGTACAGTTAATGAAGTACATAGATATCTGACAATTTAAATATATCCAAATGAATATAAAAATAAGGCAGAAGCATGGGGACTAGAAGGTCAGCATTTTCTTTGGGACATGGAAAAACTCCACTGTTCTGTTACCTTCAGTAACCTGTCCCCTTAACATTCTTAGCCATTACGGTCAGTGCCACTCACTGTGTTCCTAGGAGGTCTGAGTTATATTACACTCACATGACTTCTGCCACTTTTTTCACATTACAAGTTAGGTACAGCACACTTATTCCTGTCAATCACCCTTACACACTTTATAGACTATAATTTTGAAAGAAAACATAAACGAAAGGTACTTAAGCTTTGAGGCTGTATTAACCATTTAGAGTTACAAAAACAGCACAATCTAAAACTAAGCCAAGAAAGTCAGTTTGGCACCAACCCCACTAAAGTGATCTAACTTTGAAGCACAACTCTGTGGGTCTCTGTGAAGACCAAGGACAGGTAAGAAGGCAGCTTGGTTCAACATGACTCAGTAGCCAGTGTTGGTTCAGACTTTGTGACACTGGGTTGTTTATTTGGGGTATATTTAAACATAGCACAACTTACTGGGGGAAAAAATCATGGTGATAATTCATTCAATACTGCACAATGAAAGTAAAGACATGGACACATCAAAACTGTAAAGTACATGTGACATCTTCCATAAAGATGGGCTTTATAGATTGAGCAATAGATAAGGGTCTTGGGGGAGGTTCTAGGGTGGTCTCAGTCAGTCAGAGGTCACCAGGCTATTAACCACCTCCGACACCAGACTTCTGAGCAAAAACTAAGTTCTACATCTCTCTCTTCTTCATGTTCAACACTCCTGGTTTCCCTGGTGCTTGTCTGTGAGCACAAGAACCTCTGTGCCTCCTACATGCAACCAAAGCCAGCTGCCTACAACCTCAAGCATCAATTTGATCTCTAATAAAAATGCTTAGACACTATCATTTTCCACACTACTAAAAACGTTTACTGCTGTCATGCCTAGGTATCATGGGACAGGGCTTCCTTTTTTGCAGTATTTGCGAAATTTGTTATACTGACCTAGAAATGGGGCTTGCGAATCATACTGCATCGGTAGGTAAAATAGGAGGTAGACGTGGTGTTCTTACAACCACCTTCACAAAGAGAATCAATAAAGGTGAGCACAGTTAGGCTTGTTTGAAGGTAAAATCGAAGTACAGAGACAGTGATGCACATTGGGACAGTGAGGACGTAGCTCCATAAAGCCAGAACGCAAGTTGAATTTGAAATCAAAATGACCTCAGTAGGAAACAATCTGAAGGGTGCCTCAAGGCTATTGGCAGCATGGCATGTCTTGGAAGAAAAACTATCACACTTAAAAAGATGCCCAAAGATAGTGGCCATGTCTCTTTGGCATTTTATTAGAACATGTTACTGTTCTAACATGCTGTGCGCCACATTAAACATTTTCACAGGCACTTACTCTTCACAATTGAAATGGGCTTTATTCCCACTTGCAGATGAGGAAGTGGGGGCTTAGAGTCACTGTCACATGATGACTTAGTGATTGCACTTGGTTTCAAACCGAAGAGAAACCCTCAAAATTATCTTTAATCTGCTGCTCAACATTGTAAATACAGTCCCTTCAATTCCACAGTAGTTCTACAGATTCCATAGTAGCTCACCAGTCATGTCACAGAACAGAAGACACACACACACAGTAATTAAAAACCTGAAATATTTGGTTGGTGATTTAGTCCCTGGGAGCTCTGAGGTATACTAGATAGTTCATATGTTTTTCATCCTAAGGGGCTGCAAGCCCTTCAGCTCCTTGGGTCCTTTCTCTAGCTCCTTCATTCGATTTCACTTGTAGTTCGTTTCAGCAAATGCAGGGGCCAGCAATTGTCATTTCCTGGACTAGCCAGAGTACCAGGTATCTCTCAGATGAGGCAGAATGTGAGAGAGCCAGGTCAAACAAAAAGGATAACTTTTTTATCTGCAACTGAAGTGGGAACCATTTCACTGGACTTTATTCACATGCATTTTATTTAATGATAAATGGAGACACATCCCCAGTGATAGTCTCAAGGAGTATACATGTTGTTGGTTTTCAAAGTCCTTACGTGACTGGAGAAAACCACAAAAGACCTACATCTTCCCTATCCAAGAGGAGGGAATGAAAAACCAGGCAGGGCAAAGACTTGTCACAGGCTGTTCAGAAGCAACCACACAACAGCTGGCTAATGGTCACTGAAGGAAAAAGGAATCGAGAGCTGCTGGCGGGCAGGCAGGAGATATCCAATTGGAAACAAGCTGTGAAATAGAGCCATGAAGGGCTAGAAGGATGCTTCTGTGTGTTCTGGTTGAAGAATGATCAGGTCCAAGCAGGCTCTGGGCAGGCTCTATACATCCCATGTAGGTATGAACTCCATTATTGGTCCAACAGCAGCTGACGTCCTGCTGAAGAACATATACAACAAAGGCCATGCAGTCTTGTCAAGATTCCAGAAATCCAGGCTATGAGAGCTAACCAGAGAAGTGAAGAGTGGTATCATAGACGTGTTGGGACATGTTTGAAAACATGGATGACCAGAAGAAATGGAAGCAGAAACCGAGTGGAAATTGACAGAATTGCTTGAAATCACAACAGGGCCTCATGGTAAAACATTCAGTAACTGGACACCTCCTGAACCTTAACCTCCTGAATGACAGCTGTCAGAAGAAGGGACTGGGAGCCAGGGATGCACAGCTAGGCCCGTGGGCTCTCCAGGAGTCTTGCTTCCATTGCATTCCACCTCTGCTGTCAGGCACTGCACTATGTTAATGTCTTCAGTCATGCAGAGATTTGGAAACCACAATGGAATTGTTCTTATCAAGGTGGTGTAATTAAGTATCTCTTCATTTTCTCATGAAGAAATTCTTAGAGTACTTGCTGAATGTTGCGGGTACTGAATATAAGGTACTGTGTAAGTATAACTTAATAAATTTCTACTTTAAGAAATTCAAGAGGATAATCTACATAAAATGGGACATCATTTCTTACTAAAAAAAGGCAAGCATAACTAGAGCAAATTTATGTTAGAATTTCAATAAATGACCTTTTTAAAACATAATGTGCCTTACCATCAAACAAAATATATTTTTACGAATTATTTGTTGTATGTACATGAGCTCACAGTAGCTGTCTTCAAACACACCAGAAGAGGGTATCATTACAGATGGCTGTGAGCCACCATGTGGTCACTGGGAATTGAACTCAGGACCTCTGGAAGAGCAGTCAGTGCTCTTAACCATTGTGCCATTTCTCCAGTCCCCTCAAAATTCAAAATTCAACATAATGGTAATCCTTTGACTTCAAGGGAACTCAGGAAATTGCTTGGATTCCCACTTTTGAATACTACTCTCAAAGACTCTGATTCATAGGCCTGAAGAGACTGGACATTTTGATAGTGCAGACCAAGGAAGTACAGCTGAATGCTCAATATTTTGAGTTTTGGCACATAAAATTAACATATCATAAATTATAGTATTATTCTATTAAGTAACTTGTAATACTTCTTGACTTTAGAGAAAATTTTCTCAAAATGCTTTTGTGAAATCATGATCTCTTTATAAAAACGCACACATAAGCACATAAGGCTTTGTATATTCTAAGATGTTTGAGTGCCTTTGAAAATCCACAGTGAAAACGCCCATGCTGGAGTGCCTGGCACATCAATGCACACAAGGTCAATACAAACACCAGGAGTTACGTTACACGACTATGCCAGGAATGGGCAGACAGGACTGCCAAGTTGGTGCCCATCTAAACACTGGGCAGTCAAGGTTCCATAACCATCACTCTCCCAAAAGGACTGCTGAAAAAGGTTGAATCTCTATTAACCAAGGCTAAAGTTTCCTACATAAAGAAATGAAAAGTCTTAGAAACATGAACAAAACAGATCCTTAAATATGTCTTAGAAACATGAACAAAACAGATCCTTAAATATGTCTTGTTTCTAGAGGAGGTAAAATTAGAAACAATCTAAATTAAACATCCTTATGTATCACATAACATTACACATATTCTACTACATGCTTATATGTAAGTATATACATACTAAAACCATATGTGTGTGTGAACATTTTGTGAACACCAAAATGATCTTTTCAAAGGATGTGCCAAGAAATGTACCTGAACTGCATAGTCTAGCAATCCAGTAGCTTGTTTACATGGTGTTTCTAGCTGGCTTCGTAGGCTGATTAAGATTTTGCCAACTCTAATGCATTACCACTTCCATATAAAAAACACGCTCAAAAGAAATGCATATTTTTAGTAAAAATATTTTAACAAGCAGTTTCATAACAAAACTTGACAAAAGTTCAACTTATGAAACATATTAAATTTTCTTTAATCTGAAGTAGATATTGTATTACGCAGAAAGACATCCAAATACCCACTGTCCAGGAAGAACAAGGAGGACATCAAGATATTCTGAGCAATTTCCTGTATGGCAGGAAATGAAAGGCTGGAGATGTTGCACTTCTGAGTAGTTTACTCTTCTAAATGGGCTTACTCATTATTAACTGATAAGAGATAACACACAATATTAAAAACCCACATCTAACGGTTCTAGGGCCATGTCTGTCTGTTAATACTCAAGCTAGGGGAAAAGTTCCTTTGGTACCTTTACTTTCTGGGGAAGAAAACAAACCCAATGTACACAACTATTACAGGACAGCTGCATCAGTGACATGCCATGAGCATGCAGACTGATGAACAGTGTGCTCACATATAAAGGAGCTGTCACGCATGTTGTCACATCCATGACTCACTGACGTGATGGCTGTGACATGCTGAGGCCCACTCTTTCTAATGAAGAACCAGCCGTTTCTAAGTGTAATGTAACTGAAAACACTAATTTAGCTTTGATTTTATTTTAATGATATGTACAATAGTTAACAAATTACAATTAAAATGGGATTTGTTATGGTAATTCCACAGAACTTAAAAACATGCAACACTGCATGGTAAAAACAGCTTTATCCATATACAAAAAATATGCCTTTGAGACTCATGACAGTGCCTGGAAATTTCTGACATAAGCTTTTTGCAAAGAATATTTCAAAAAATGTAAAGATTTGATTAACCAATTAGTGCAGTATTAGGAAAGATAATAAACATTATTAGTAAAGAGGTTACAGTGATTTATAGACAGGGGTCATTGTAGTCTCATTAAATAAATGTTCAGTTAAGAAAATAGTTTTGAAAAAGATCTTATATTGAAGCCATGTATTAATTTTGTTGAATCAGCTTATATAAATCAATAGTCAAGTTTATTCAGTTAAAGAAAATAGGACTATGCTTTCTTATACTCATAAATAGTACATATATATAGCCTATATACAAGTGAAGAAAAGTTCTTTGTAAAAAACCATGCTGCCAATCCAGTTTCTAAGGTTGAAGTAGTTCTTTATCCATACACTAACCACACTGGTAAAAATGTCTTATTTAAATCACATCCAACCAGCATAAATAGTTAAGCTGAATGTTGTTGTAAACAATAAAAAAACCAAATTTGTTTGTATTTTAAATTTCATCACTGAGTAACAATCTACTTCTCAGCTTAGAATGCTTTATAAAGGCTCAACATTCGATTTAATCAAGTCCCAAACCCTCTAAAGAGTAAACACAGTGAATGCTTTTCAAAGTGCGTCATTTTCAAAGCTTCCACTTGTAGCTATTTATCCAACACCAGGTCATCAGCAACAAAATAAAATGTGTTTAGCTATAAAAATACTAAGGAATGTTATTGAAAAGAAAAGGCTATTTGGTAGAAGTAACTACAAAAATAATTAGTTTAAAACTTTGTAAAGCTTTAATGCAACATCAGTACACTGCCTTTCCATAAAACTTAAAGCATGATCAATACCAAGACTGTAAATGTCTACCTTTCATTTACTTAAAAAGGAATTGCAACAAAGTTATCTCTTAAAAAATATAAGACAAATGATCATGCAGGTGTTAATCTGCAGGCATTTGGGGATGCTGATGTCTGTGCTGAACTGTCGTCTTTGGCTTCACTGGCTGCAAGGATGGGCAAGGTGCTACTTGGAAATGCAGACATGGGACAAGGGCTGCCAACATTTTCATCAGTGTCAGAATCTGGTGTTGTAACTTCACTGTCCTGAAGTCCCAGGATCTCACAAACTGCTTGTGGCAATTCCTGAGTATAAAAAAATCAAATACAAAATTACAACTGAGGAAAAATATCCACAAAATAGCCTTTTAATAGTAGCGTGATTTCAGAGTCTGATCATCCATTTTAACTGGGTAAGTGCTGATATGTTTTGTAATGTGGCAGCATGATGCAGCGGAGGAGGTGCCTTAGCAGACTCATGCTGAGGCATCCCTGCTGAGGGACTGTTTATTTGGAGGCATGAGAAGTGGGGTTGAGAAGGGAGTAGAGACAAAGAGAAAGGACAGAAAGAGAGAGGGGAGAGAGAAAGAAGGGAAGAGGCCAGCCAGGAACATGTGGGAAGGCAGAGAATGTGAGGAAGTGAAGCAGAGAGAGGGAAAGAGCGAGAGCACACAAGGAGAAAAACAAGCAAGAGAAAGAGAGAGGGGGGCCAGAGAGAGAGAGAGAGACAAAGAGGAGGCAGAAAGAGTGGGGAGTCTGAGAGAAGGGAGGGGCCTGAGAGAGAAAAGGGGAGGGAGAGAGGGAGGGGTGCTAAACAGTCCTTTTATAGCAAGCCAAGCTTCTATCTGGCTGCTGCTAGGTAACTTTTTGGGCAGAGCCTAGAAGAAATGCCACCAAGTGCCACATACTCTTCTCACATCATCTTCCTCCACTCCAAATAAAATTTTAGCCATCTATTTTGTCTCATGAATCTTCCTAGTAGCTTTAAAGGTCAACTTGACAGAGCCTAGAGTCATCTGAGAAGAGACTGTCAATTAAGGGACTGCTCAGTATCAGACAAGCCTGTAGGCATGTCTGTGGGGGATTATCTTGATTGTGAGCTACACCATTCCCTGAACAAATGGTCCTAGGCAGGGCTGGACCAGGCCACAGAAGAAAGCTGGGTAGGGAGCTGGAGAGACTATGTTAGCTCATAACTGCCTGTAACTCAAGCTCTACAGGGACCAACATCTCTGACTTTCAAGGACACCTGCATTCACATGCTCATGCCACAGACATAGAATCTCTGGTTTCTGCTTTAAATTCCTGTTCTGCAGTCCCTCCATGACAGAGTGAGACCTGTGCACAGAAATAAACCCAGGCCTCTTCCTAATTTGCTTTCAGTAGGTGTTGTGTCACAGCAATGGAATGAAAAAAACAAAAGCAGTTTCTGGATTTCATCTAAGTGAAATCACTCTATGCAACTAAACACTCCTGGATTTTTGCTTGCTGCTGTTTGCTTGCTTTGGCCTTTACATGGTATTTAACTATTACAGGCTCATGGAATCCAGGTGTTAGCATTCTGTCTGGACTCCACCCCCACAGTTACCTGGCAACAGCCAGGTAGGCCTGGCCCACTATTAAAGGGGCTGTTTGCCCCCTCCTCACTCTCTTACTCTTGCCTCTCTCTTGCCTCTTGCCCCCTTGCTCCCCCCTTCCCTTCCCCCTCTCTCCAGGTGATTATGGCAGGCCTCTACTTCTCTTCCCTCTCTCTTCCTCTCAGACTCCAACCCCCACCCGCCACCTTTCTCTGCCTCTACTACCCTCTTAACTCCCCTCCCCATGCCCTAAATAAACTCTATTCTATGATATACTATAGTGTGGCTGATCCCTTAGGAGGAAGGGATGCCTTGGCATGGGGCCGCTGAGGCACCCCCTTCCCCCATACCTCACCACACCCCCATAGAACATATCTTAATATTTCTTTATCTTTTTATAATCACAACATCAGGCTAGACTCAAAGTCATCCCACAGCTGAGGCTGGCCTTAAACTTATGATCCTCTGGTGAGACTGCAAGGGTACAACACCACACCCATTTCAGTTTTCAAACATTTACAATGTACCTTCTCTCTCCTTCTTACAGTTATAAGCTCCTCAGGAAACACTAGTTCCTTAAAGATTCAAAGTAACCTCACTGGCAGGTTTTGAAACAGAATAGCTATCCAACAAACATCCCTAGACTATTTGCACCCATGAGGAATGAGGATACAAAGCTGAAACAAAAACTGTTTTAAAAATGAAAAGGCTGTATCAGTCCCTATGAACTGTGGGATTTGACTGGGTCAGCCTGTGTTTCTGAGGCTTAGGACAAAAAGGTGCAACCTTTCTCCCTGTGCCCCCCCACCCCCCAATCCCTCAGATGCTGGGCAGGACAGGAGACAAAAGAGCAGCAACCTTCCTTCCCTCCCTGCCTGCCCCCGCCCCCCCTCCTCTGGATGCCAGGGCCTAAGTCTGCTTTTGTGATACCTCAGGATTCCTTCTCCAGAAGCCCCCTCCCCCCCCCAAATAGCTGCTGACTTCCAAGTAGCTGTAAACTGTACGGCTTTTTCTTCTTTGTCCCTCCACCGCTGCCTCTGAGCAGCTGCTGACACCACTTGCCTGCCCTTGAGTTATTCTTTTAATATAATTTTTAAAAAAGATTATTTGAGTCAGGCGGTGGTGGCACACACCTTTATTCCCAGCACCTGGGAGGCAGAGGCAGGTGGATTTCTGAGTTCAAGGCCAGCCTGGTCTACAGAGTGAGTTCCAGGACAGCTGGGGCTACACAGAGAAACCCTGTCTCAAAAAAACAAAAAAACAAAAAAACAAAAGTTTGAGTTTAAAAATAAAACTTAGAAAAAATAAAGGAAAAAAAGGGAAACTATAATGACTTGGTTTAAATTTAGATTAAAAAAAAAAAATCAAGTGCTCGTTTCAGCAGCACACATACTAAAATCGGAACCATACAGAGATGAAGCGTTCCATATTTAAAAAAAATTAGTCTTGTCTTTTAGAAACAGAAACTGAATTGATAAAAATGCAGTAAGACAAACTGCCATCCATTTGTTCCTGATGAGCACCTATTTTTGGTGATGGATGCTGCATATTTAATAAGGGATCTTGTTGCATTCATTAAGTTGGATAATGTATTATCACTTAAAATCTACAGCCTCCAGTTGTAGAAATATTTTCATTACTTTTGCCATTTTGCCAATTAAGTGTTTCCAATCTGGCATAATTAGTCAACTGTTTCCAATTAAGTGAGGTAAACTTACAAAAGTAAATAAATAAAGTTTTGTTTCTGCCTTCAACTTCCTGACTGCCATTTGTTTTCCTTATAAGGAAATCTTTCTTAGCTGATTAAAAAGAGGGAGAAAATACTGCAATTATCTGCAACGCTGTATACCTTGCACTGTGCCATCTGTAGAGAAATTGCTTCTGCTTTACACAGTATATCTTCCACATCAATTTTCATGGATAATTCATTGATGTGCTAAGAAAATCAACAAAAGAGAATGATAATCAAAACAGAAAGCTCTAGTATATCTACAACATAAACAATTTATTACCAATTATACTGCAGTGCAGATATTACCCATAATATAAAAATATCCACATATTACAAATCCACAGAAAATCCAATACATTTTTCATTACACTCAGTTTTAAAGACAAAGAATAGCTAATAAGCTCACAAAACATTAAACCTAGAAGTCATCTAGTCTTCTAACTCAAAGTTATAAATAAGCAAAAGACAAACTAAGCTATATAAAAGAGCATTTGTTGAACTCCTTTCCTTCCTAAATAGCCACTCGATAATAACTGACCAATGTGCATTTTGACCAAGCTGTCATTCTCTTGGACTAAGCTAGTCCAGCACCTGGTGTTAGGGACACAAGGAAATTACTCATGAGATTCAACAACACTCCAAAGAAATGTTTGGTACATGAGGCCCACCAGAGAGAGAACACCAGGATCTACGCTGAGAGAAGACGTACCTTAAGGATCTCATTGAAGCCGTAGTGCTTTTCCATTATCTGTTGCTTTTCTGATTCCAGGATAGCACAACACAAAAGAAGATGAAAATTCTTACAGGGCAGTTCAGTCCACATTACCTACAAAAAATGCAAGTTACTCAATAAACAAAATCAATTCTAAATTATTTCTTCAAAGATACATGCTAATTCTGAAGCAGTAAACCATGCCTAGTTGGAATAGTCCAATTTTCTACAGATGGAATGTGAAGGAGTCTTACCTTTAGCTATAAAAGAACCAAAATGAAGTTTATTATTTGACAGACTTCCACAGAAGCAACTGGGATGCAGCATCCTAACTGACGGCCACAGTCTTAAGGCCAACCATAAAATGTAAAGGTTAGATCCATTTCTGACTTTTCTCATAAATATTCAGTCCTTAAAAAATTTAAGAGGGGCCAGGCAGTGGTGGCACACGCCTTGAATCCCAGCTTTTGGGAGGCAGAGGCAGGCAGATTTCTGAGTTCAAGGCCAGCCTGCTCTATTGAGTGAGTTCTAGGACAGCCAGGGCTACACAGAGAAACCCTGTCTCAAAAAAAAAAAAAAAACAAACAAACAAACAAACAAAAAAAATGCCTTAAAAAAAATTTAAGAGGGAACTAAATCCTACAAACTAAAAAGTACCAATAGGAACAAACACAGCCATTGATATTTCTCCACTGTAGGTAGTAAAAACCTTGTGCACATTGTCACTTAAGATGAAGACTACCCAATTCCAACAAAACCTGGAGGGAAGAACTACCCAAAATGAACAGCCAACTACACAGGCATCTGAACAACTGCTACATTTTATCCTAAATATGGGCTGATGCCAATAAACTCAAGACCTCTATTTCCCCCTACTAATGTACTTAATGACATCTTTTCTTGGAAGGAAAAAAAAAAAAAGGAACCATACAATCACCGCTAGTAGAACATAGCTGAAATGCTTTTTACTTTTATAAGGAATAAATCGAGTTAACCCAATTTGAGAAATTTAATCACAACACAGTTATCCTCAAAGTTCCAGGCTATTTGGTAAAGACAGTTTCAGGAGTCAGTCACTAAGTGGTCACAGTATTTCTGATGCATCTTACAGAGTTCAGGTTCACACCCCAGGGGAGGCCAACAACCAGAAGTGGCTGCCACAAACAATTCTAGGTTTGTGATTTAAGAGAGTGAAAAAGCATGGGTGGGAGGAGGATGGGAGGAGTTATGGGAGGGAAAACATGGATGAAAGTATATTGTATGAAAACAGATTCTAATAAAAAGTGCAGGCTCTGCCTGCACATTTAAGTATGAATCCATGCAGAACATAAGCAGTCAAAGCAATATCCTTCAACTAGCACATAGCAAAATGGTAGCCCAGGAACCAATCCCAGCTGTAAAAGGAGTTCTGCTGTAAGTTGTTCTTAACATATGTGGTAGAAATTCTACCACTTGTTAGCTTGTTAAGGCTATAACAACAGTAAGATACTACACTGTTGTACATTTTAAAAAGCATGCTAGATCTGTTATTAACATATACTCACAAATAATGATAAAAATAGTAATTTTCTATTTTCCCTTGAAAGTCATCCTGAGTACAAAATGAAAAAGTGACAAAACAGAATAATGAACCTCCTTTGTAGAGAAAGAGAACAGGGCTAGAAACTAAAGAGAACTCATTGTACCCTTCTTGAGAATAAAGGAAAGTTAGCAGCAGTGGGGATGCTTGCTTTATTTTATTACTTAGATACTACGACCAATGTGCTGTAACTCTGGAAATGGAAAACATGCTATCTCTTTTGTGATACCTCATCCTAAAACAGAAACTACAGCACAATCTCCCATAAAACCAAGTCTTAATCAGAAAGAAGCACATGATGTCTGGGCCATGTTTTGCTAGACAGGGTTCCCAGATGAACATAACTGATGAACTCTCTTCCAGGGCACATTATTAGGCCAAGATACATGCTTCAGAATTAGCATGTATCTTTGAAGAAATAATTTAGAATTGATTTTGTTTATTGAGTAACCTGCATTTTTTGTAGGTAATGTGGACTGAACTGCCCTGTTTCATCATCTTCTGTGTTGTGCTATCCTGGAATCAGAAAAGCAACAGATAATGGAAGAGCTTCTATTTGCAGTAAATGGTGATTAACATAAAGACACACAAACCTGGCCAAGGTGTAGAGAATAAGAGACAAGATAGCAGAATGCTCAGTCCTAACAGGCGCGTATATACTGCACCCCTTCCAAAGGGTAGATCACGGTGGAAGAGGGGATGGAAAGAGTGTAAGAGCCAGAGGTGGTGGAAGGCTACAAAGAAATATTCTCACGGGCACAGCAGGGAAGAAGCACATAGCAACTACAGTGGTTCAGACAACACACATAGCCAGTGCAAGCCCAAGCCAGATCACATCCCAGAATGGAGAGGGGAGCTGAGTACACAATCCTATTCCTAGCTGTGGAGCTATTGGTCATTGGTAGCTCCTGCAAAAAGGAGAGGCAGGTTTCTCTAAGGGTGTAGAGAAAGACCACAGAACTAAGAGTATTTGGACAACAAAAAGTGGTCTTGAAGAGTTAAAAAAAGGGGGGGAGTGGGCAGCAGGGGTACGTGTGACGCTAAACTGGGTGGACAGAGAAAGGGGACTGAACCTGGGAAGTATTGGGGAAAGGGTGAACACAATTAAAACATATTGCATAAAACCTCAAACCTACAATTTGTCCTGCCTCCAAGATGTACAGGGTAAAATACGGAGCATCGATTGAAGGAATGGCCAACCAATGACTGGTCCAGCTTGAGACCCATGACATTAGAGGGAGCCCAACCCTGACACTATTAATGTTATTCTGCTATACTTGCAGACAGGAGCCTCGAATAATCAGCATCAGAGAGGCTTCACCCAGCAATTGATGCAAACAGATGCAAAGATCCACAGCTAAACATTAGGCAGAGCTTGGGGAATCCTGCAGAACACGAGGAGGAAGAATTATAGGAGCCAGAGGGGTTAAGACACCATAAGAAAACCTACAGAACCAACTAACCTGGGCACACAGGGGCTGACAAAGACTGAACCTAGGCCCTTCGCATATATGTAACATTCTGCAGGCTGGGCCTTCATATGGGACTCCTAACGTGGGAAGCTGGGGCTGTCTCTGACTACACTGCCTGCCCTTTCAACCCCTTCCCCTAACTGGGTTGCCTCACCTAACTGCAATAGAAGATGAGCCTGGTCCTACTGCAATTGATATGCCAAAGCTGGGGAAGAGGTATGGATGGGGAGCAGAGAAGGGGAGGACTGGGAGAACAGAAGGGAGGAAAAACTGCAGTCAGGTCTACAGTAAATTAATTAATTATAACGAAAACTCTCAAAGCATATACATTTAAAATAAAAAATAATAAAGTAAAATCTACCAAATAAAGGGTACAGGTAGCAAATGATCTAAAACACTTCTTTCCTGAGATAGTTCTGGGCCCCAGTCTCACGGTGCTGTTCTTGAAAGAGAGTCTAAAACATCAAGAGTTGCACCTAGAGTATCAGTTGTTACAGAAGACTCCAGACACATTTTCAGGCTCACTCACCTTACAAACTTCTGTGAAGCTATGAAAACACACTTACAACTCTACAGAGTATAAACTTTTTCTTTCCATAATAAATGTAAGAACTTACCTCCCATAATCGAAGTATATCTAGAAAACTAAATTCCCTTTTAAATCTGATTAAAAGCCATCTGAAGCAAAAATACAGATATCCAGAGTCCTGGGATTCTATAAAGAAGAAAAAATATGGTTTATTCTTATGCTACTATGTCAGAATCAAAGAACCTTCCTCAAACTCAAGTTTACCTATTCATCCTATGTTACTAGAAGCCTTGTGTGTCTGACTATGTTCTGTAATTCAAGGAAGCAACTGAAATGTACAGGGTAACTTTTTTTTTAACTGAACAAATATATAACTGTATGAAGACAAAATTATATGAAGTACTCTTAACACTTCTACTCTTTAAAGAACTCAAGCAATAGCAGTGGAGTATTTTTGTCTTTAAAGGGTGCTTTATGGGGCATGGGGAGACTGCTCACCAGTTATAAGTACTTGTTGCTCTTACAGAGGACCTGGGTTCAATTCCCAACACCTACAAGGTGGCTCATTATCATCCATAACCTCAGCTCCAGGGAATCAGACAGGCACACACATAGTGCACATAGATACATGCAAGCCAAACATTTATGCACATAAAATAGTTTAAGTTGAGAAAATAGTTCCTGCCAGGCAGTAGTGGCCCACGCCTTTAATCCCAGCACTTGGGAGGGAGAGGTAGGTGGTTTTCTGAGTTCAAGGCCAGCCTGGGCTACAGAGTGAGTTCCAGGACAGCCAGGGCTATACAGAGAAACCTTGTCTCAAAAACACAAAAACAAAAACACACACACAAACAAAAAACTCAACCCCCCCCCCAAACAAAACAAAACAAAACAAAACAAAAAGAAAGCCAGTTGCTTTACATTCTTACAGGTGTTACCCTTCAAGCTGCTAGGTCCAGCTGCCTTCACTCAACTTACCTAAATAGCTACAAAATCCACTGTCCAACAATCTGAGTAAGGTGCTCAGCTGGATTAACTGGGTCTTCATGCCTTGCATTTGTTCTTCAAAATTTTGATGCTTTAAAAGAAAATAATTATCACACAATACTAATAAGTATTTCAAAATATATGATTACTGATAACTAAAAGTATAATCTAAGGATAAATGTCAGCCCTCTATTGCACTGGTTATGCTAAATAAACAAGTAAATGAAAACCCAAAGCATCACTTAAGAGAGACAAAAACAAAAATACCCTTGGTCTAAAACCAGGTTTATTTTCTACCTGTATTTATTTGATTTTGATAAAAAAGAATACAGACAACAGCAGCAGCAGACTCCAATAGCCAACATTCTTCCTTATGCTACATAAATTATTTAGAAAAGGGAACATATGTTCTAGAACATAAACAGTTATCAAATTATTTCCACTATTAAATATTCCT
>JADRCD010209293.1:0-17036 GCA_019843815.1 Montemys delectorum | reverse complement strand
GGGGGGAGGGGGCGGGAAACATAGACATGTTGACCTTCAGGATCAGAGAGATGGTTTCCAATTTACCCTCTCTGACTGTTCATTGGCTGGGACATCTCACCTGGGTTAGTGTCTGTACATGGATGATATTGATGAGGCGGAAGAGGAAGGACATCTGCGTGGGCACCTGGGATATGTAGGCAAGCAGGCGGCACTCGGACAGGACCTCGGCCACTGTGGAGCAAGGCAGAGTACGGGTAGCAGCTGGTGCACACAGTGGCGGGTTAAGTCATTTGGGTCCTGACTCTGCAGCTGGTGCTCTCTCCACCAAAACAACTATGTTAAGGGTCGGAGAGATGGTTCAACAGTTAAGACCCCTTGCTACTCTCGAAGAAGACCTACAATGGTGGCTCTTCAGGGTAAGCAATACCTTCTTCCAGCTTCTACCTACTCTTGTACTTATAACATGCACAATCCCATATACACATAATTAAAAATAAATCTTTATAAAGAACCACAAAAACTCAGCTTTCTTAAAAGCTGCAACAGCAGGTCAATCTCCAACTGTTTGGTCATCAGGCTACACCAAATCTCAGAGATCCCACTGGTCCTTCAGAACCACATTAGAAAGTGGCCCTTCCTGCAGCTCCCTCCCAGCTTAGCACCAGCTCCACCTCAATATATATATATATATATATATATGTTCCTTCTCAGGAAGATAGGTTGCAAATATTCATTAAGAAACACAGCAAGCCTGGGAGAGGTCCACTGAACAACAACACTGCTGCACAAACATGAACAACAGAGCTTAGGTCACCGGAACCCATGTGGTAGCATACATTTAACCCCCCAGAGCTGGGGTCACCAGAACCCATGTGGCAGCATACATCTAAATCCCAGAGCTGGGTGCATACAGGCAAGCAGATCCCTGAAGCCAGCCAAAGCCAACCTAGTGAAATCCATGAGCTCCACGTCCACTAGGAGACTGTTCAAACATTGAAGGTAGAAAAAAGGACCTGATAACAACCTCTGGCCTCCACATCTGTATACCCACACATATATAAACCACACACAAAGAAACAGTGAACTTTAAACTTTCCAGAACTCCTAAGGAGACTGGTTTGCCACAGCTCTTACGTCTGTGCCCACTGCTGTGGTGAGGGTGAAGGAGCACTGGACATCTGACCTCCCATACTACAGGGAAGACACCGCACTGATTACATCCAAGTGTATGTGAGCAGCCTCCTAAAACAGGCCCTTCAGAGAAGAAACAGGTAAATGGACCAATCATCCATGCCCAGGAGGCTTTTGGTACCAATCACAATGATGAGGAACACTGCCCTTTTTTTGGAGGTGTTCATAAACTTGTGACAAACTGTTTGGTGCCACAGATCTTCTAGGGAAGAAGGCACAGATGTACACATGTGCTACTACACACGATTCTAGGTGAGGTCTGACACACCCACCACAGCCACATACTATATATAGTCCCGTGCAGAAAAAGAGAATGAAGGGGCCCTGTTCAATCCAAGCAGTTAGTCTAGAAGACAGCTTTTTCTTGATTAAGATGTTACACTTATTCGTTAAAGGAAGCAAATCAGTGCAGAGCAAGGAACACAGCAAGAGAGAAGGTCAAGACCGTGCTCCTGACCCTAGGAACACAGTTCCTGGCTGGAGGCCAGGTGTCTGACAGACACACCCATGTACACTGGCACCTTGGCCTCCTCACCTTTCATATCCACCTGGTTTTCAAATCGGTCCAGCGACAGAGTGACACAGCGCACCAGCATGTTAGAGTCCACTAGCGAGCTGTTGATCTGTTTCAGGAACACCTGGAACTGGAGCAGAGATGGTGCTCACTGGCAGGGGCTGCTGGCCAGGGCACCACTGATCTTCTACCCCAGGTCCACTACTCTGCAGCTGGGACACACCGAGTGGCCTGCTAAGATATTGGAACAGCCACAGTTCTCATTCCAATAGTCTCAGGGTCTGGCTCGAAGCCCAAGACAGAGTAGGTAGAGTGAATGTTTGCAGAAGACTGGCCCACTGGATCCTAGTCTCTTCCAGCTGCGTGGCCACCCCTGAAGATGGGCAGGCCAAAGCTCACAGCCAGTGGGTGCTCCAGCCAGCCGCACGGAGCCCTGGGGGAGCCTACCTTTGCATCAGTGTTGATGTATTTATTGAATCTCTTGAAAGCATCAACGTTGAACTTCATCAGCTCTCCCAGGAGGTCAAAGTAGCTCTGGAGGACATCCCTCGACTTGCATTCGCTGTCCACAATGCAGTATAAGATGTGCTGGGTTGAGCAGGGGACAGGGTGAGGGTGTGGATGGATCTGCCCTCCTCCTGTTTGCTACTCAGGCTTGGCCTGGAGCTCAGACTACCCACTTGCTTCAAGCAAGCATACAGGTGGATGGACCCTGTGACTTTGTCTAGGCTCTTTTCTGAGGGTTCCAGGGACAGAGCCAGGGACTGGCCTCAGCAGGGGAACAAGGTGGTATGTGATATTCTCTGTTTCAAGCTCACACACGAAGTCTCTGACCTGCTTTGCAGCTACTTACATGGTTCTCTGTCTCCAGACCTAACAAGGGCTGCTGCCCTAAGCAGCAGAATTAAAGGGCAGAGCACATTCTGACCCCTGCACTGTCTTCAATGTTTACCAATGAAACTGCTTAGAACATATACAAATCACTAAATGTTTATTAAGAACGATAAGCCACTTAACTCCTCAGCAGGGAAACTGTTCCCAATATTTCCATTTTGTTTTCTGTTTCCCTTCTCTCCCTCTCTTCATTCCTGTCTTGTTTTTTGTGAAACAGGGTCTGGCCTTGAACTTGCACAACTCCTGCTTCTGCTTCTAAAGCACTGGGGTCTCCAAACTGAGTTCATTTTCTTGAGCTTACACTGATTGGCAGCTGTTTTCCTTTACAATTCATGGTTCCATGCTCATAGTAATTTTCTAAAAAAAACCAACTGTAATTCTGGCTATTTGTTCTCTCTTCAATTTCCTTTGGCTACAGGCCATTAATCAATATGGAAATTTTTACTGCTTTTATTTTTTTACAGCCCAATAATTGCCCCCTCCCACAGTTCCTGATCCCATTCCTCCTCTTCTTGTCTCCAAGAGGATGTGTCCCCATCACTCCCACCAAGCTTCCCTACTCCCTGAGGCCTCAAGTCTCAAGGGTTAGGTGTGTCTATTCCCACTGAGGCCAGACCAGGCAGTCCACTGCTGTATAGGTGTGGGGGCCTTGGACTAGTTCGTGTATGCTGCCTGGTTGGTGGCTCTGTTAGCTTTTTAGTCAATACCAAATTATCCTCAGGGTCAAAGGGCTTGCTGGGTAACTCTATATTTTACATTCCTGCACAACTAACTGAGTTCCTTAGCCCTCAGTACCTATAGGGAGCCCATAGCTGGCAACCCAGGGCCAACCCTAGAGCAATACGCACTAGAACAACCAGAATAGGTTTGTTCCTGACCAAACTCCTTAAGGCTCAGGATGAGGAATCAATGTGAGGGGCTGGGCTGAGGAGGATGGCCACCCGACACCCTGGTTCCTCCACCATACCTCCAAAAGGCCTCGCTTCAGCAGGAACATCTGGTCTGCATAGGAGGTGGTCCCTCGGAGGAAACTTTCCACAGCCCGAGCTTGCCAAAACCTGCAACCCAAACGTTGACTCCTGGCCCAGGGGCTTTGGCTGCCCTCTCCTGGTGCAGGCTCAATGCCCCCAGGGTTGGAGTGGTTTGCAGCCAAGTATCTGATATTTACTTAATTTCCAGTCTGGGCCCCAGTCCTAGGTCTTGAGGACATAGCAACGTGCAAGAGAATTGCCATCTCATAGTGGTGCTCACAGCTCGGCAGGGACCAGTCTTTCATGTGGCTGTATCAGGGTCTCTATGGCATACGGGCATACACAGTGGCATCTGGGCTCAGAGTGGCCTCTAGTAAGTTCCATGTAAAACCACTCCAGGCTTTGCACTCTCAGAGTACTGGGAAGCCATGGACGTGTGGCCAGCAGAAGGGTCTATGTGGAACCGTCACTGAGTTCATATGCATTGAGCTGGTCTAGAGAAGAACCAACAGACACGGAGTGGCCAGAGGGATCCTCAGCTGGGATCCCTGAGGGAGGGTGTGAACAGGTGAAGCTGAGATGACGGGGACAGAGACTTGTACCCAGGCTTGCTGGAATCCTCTTGTCTGCAGCGCGCCCCCCGGGTGGCTCCTGGCTGGTTCCTGGCTCTACTTCTTCCCATACTGCACTAAAGCAGGTTTCTTTCCTTTCATGCTTATTTCCCATGATCTCAGGGAATCACACAGGCATAACCTGGATCCATGTGTGTTCTACCTCTCTAGTGCCAGCTTGATGATGCTCACTTACCTCCTAGCATACCCTGCTGGTATGTGACAAGGACACCCTTACCAGATGAGTCCCATGGAGCCAGCGGCAGTGAGGCCATCTCCTTAACCTTAAGGAGTAGGCATTGGAGACTAAGCCACTGAGAACCCCCTGGCTCCTAGACCCTCACAAGTATAGCTCTCCTTACTCACCTGAAGGAAGATTCTGCTGGCTCCTTCTTCATGACCTGCAGCAGCCGAGTTAGTAAGCCTCTCTTGCCGTCGCACACCAGACTCCTGAAATCAAAGGGACAGACAGCACTAGTGACAGACCAGAATGGCTAACAGGGGCCACTGAGCTAGTCCTGTACTGGTGTGGATGAATGAACGAACGGGCAATGTCTGAGTCTGGATGTTCTCTTGCTGCACCATGTGCCAGGACCTCAGAGACTGTGCAGCTGTCAGCTCAATAGGCAAGTGCATTTCTATCGCACCTGAGGCCAGTTTCCCCTCCTCAGACCTACTGGCAAGAGGCAGAGGCACACCCAGGGCCAGATGGGACTCTGAACTGGCAGAAGAAGGGACATTTACACCACAAATGGGTTTAATCCAGGCCACAGCAGAGTATGCCAGATGGAATAAAAGCTGTGCCAATTGAGCAGGGTTCTTTTTCCTGCTCAGTGTCAATTCCAGCTCAGCTGTGGGCTTCCAGGCCTGCCTCAGCTTCCCATCTATGAGGCAAAGGCAGAGTAGGTAAGAAAATGATTAGGCCTGTCACAGTGGCAGGTGTCTGGGCCCTTAAGCTCTCTCTTCACACGGCAGCTCCATTCCCAGCCCCTGTAGATGCCGGGGCAGCGCTGGGTCCGTCTATCAGGAAGAAGTTGGGGATTTATGATTCTAGTTGCTAGATTAGGCCCACACTTCACAAGCTCCTATGAGCTGGGCATGTCACTGTGTTGATCCTAGAGATGAGGCAGACACAGAGCAGCGGTGAAGGGTCTTCTGCTTCTTATCCTGAGTGGCACAGCTGCCACTGGGCAGGAAATGAGGATACCAGAAATGGGGCCACTTGCATGGGACAAGGTGGAAGGACAGAGTCTAGCTGACCTTTGGCAGGGGCCAGATGAGACTTCTGTCATCTACATGTAGAGAGGAAACTGATGATGGCACTTCTGAGGGCTGCTGTGCTGCTCAGTTAGGAGATAAGTGCAGGGGATGTGAGTATCTAGCACACAAAGCCAGGAGTGAGTGGTAGCTGTGTATGAGAAAGTGCAAGTACGCACACCTGTGTGTGCCCTCCTGGGAGCCCTGTATTCACAGCGGTCCCCACCAGGATCACCTGTCAGTGTTGAGGACAGCTTCCACCTCAGGGATGTTGGCTTTCAGAGAGATGGCACTGAGTTCATTTAGCTCCTGATTGTTGAGCAGCAGGTACTTGTTCCTGAAACAGACGGGTTCAAAGGGTCAAGAGCAGGACTGAGGCTGCTGAGCAGCTCTTCGGCAGTGGGGCAGAAAGGCTGCCTCTGCCCACTTCTGTTGGGAAGAGCACTGAGAGTCCACCAGCACTTGTACACGTGCTTGTCACTCACTAACAAGCCCTTCCTCAGCATCTCCAAGTCTCCGTGTTGCACACTGAATACTTCTATATGACTTCTCAAAGTCCCCTGCACCTCGGCACATCCAATCCCATCTGCCATCTTAGTCCTGAGCCTAGCCTTGCTGCAGCATTCTCAGTGGCCAGGGTCACAGACGCAGAGGCCTGACCAACTTTGACACAATCTCTTCCATCCAGGCTTGTCATGATGGTCTGTGCAGCATGAAGCAGCTTCCTCAGCTGTTTCTCACAGGAAGGGAACCCTCACTCAGCTCCTTGAGTGATTTTTCAGAACAGGACTTGGACCATGTCATTATTGAAAATGCTTGCCCTAATTCTCACACTTTTATTGTGTTAACATCTAGGGAGTGAACATGTCTTCGAGGCTGTGTGCAGCCAGACCACCTCTGTGGCTACAACAAACTGAGCAGCTCACATCCGCCACACCATCTGGCCACTCTGGTTTTCACGACCATGCCATACCCTCCTACAGGGGCTTCTCTACGTGGGGGCCTTCTGGCTAGACACCCTCTCATGCTGTCTCTTCACCTCATTCAGACCTCTGCTCACAGATTGCTTCTGCAATAGTCACTGAGCACCGCCAGCCAGTCAGGACACTTGGCAACTGTCCTTTCTCAGAGTGTGCTCTTTTGTTCCCACACACCATGCCTATTTGTCATCAGGCATTCTGTAACTGGTGACCTTCTCTCCCAAAGAGACTTCTCTCTCTGTAACGGTAAACTTCCTCTCCCAAATGTACCTACATGACAGCAGGGGCCACAGCATTTCCACTGAGCCAGGTACACAGAAGTGCTGATTGAGAGTTTGATGAAAGCTAGGACAGGGGGACACACACACACATACATACACACACAGAGGGGGAGGGGGAGGGGGAGTAGGGGAGGGAGGGAGGGAGGCAATCAGTATAATTTCAGCCACAGACACTTTCACAAGACAGAATCACAAAGGAAGAGTGTACTGGCTGGTTTTGTGTGTCAACTTGACACAAGGAGTTACCACAGAGAAAGGAGCCTCCCTTCATGAAATGCCTCCATGAGATCCAGCTGTAAGGCATTTTCTCAATTAGTGATCTGGTGGGAGGGTCCATCATGGGTGGTGCCATCCCTGGGCTGGTAGTCTTGGGTTCTATATGAAAGCAGGCTGAGCTAGCCAGGGGAAGCAAGCCAGTAAGGAACATCTCTCCATAGCCTCTGCGTCAGCTCCTGCTTCCTGACCTGCTTGCGTTCCAGTCCTGACCTGGTTTGGTGATGAACAGCCATGTGGAAGTAAGCTGAATAAACCCTGTCCTCCCCAGCTTGCTCCTTGGTCGTGGTGTGTGTGCAGGACAGAAACCCTGACAGAGATAGAGGCCCTAGGCAGCACTGTCCTCAGGCATGTTCTATTAACTTGTAAATAAATTTTAAATCAACATTTAAAAATCAGGTTACCTCCCCCCCACCCCCCCAGCACCATCATGGCTAAGCCCTCCTCTGGGCCTTTCATGGAAGCCTTCAATTCAGTATATCCACTTCTTTGTGCACACAGCGTTGTCAGGTCCTTGCCCTAACGTCAAGGCCAAGAATCCCTTGTTTTCCCCTCCCCTGCACTGTTCCCTTATAATGAACAAGCATTTTCTTGTACATTCTCCACTAAAAGCTTAACTATTAAGAGAGTAAAACATCTCAAAAAAGTGAGAAGGGTGAGTCAACACATTTCACTGTAGAGGTAGGAGCCTTCATGTTTCCAGTCAGGGACTCTCTGCATCTCAGAGGCTAGTCACGGGACAAGTGTGTTGCTCCCAGGACACAGAAGGGCAGCACTTTTGTCCTCTGAAGGTGGCTGTGAGAGCAGAGGAAAGACCCAGTGCCCAGATGGAAGGAAGGGTCGTCAACCTACAAGGCTGAGGAGCACAGCCACACAGGATCCTGGGGGCTCTCGCCAGCCCTACAGACTGCTCCTGGGTCAGAGAAGAGAGAAGGGCCAGGGAGGGCCTGTAGAAGATGCCTCCAGCGTTTCATACTTACTCATGGTGGTCACTGAAACTCTGGAGAAGTCTCAAAAACTGGATCTTCAAGGTGATGTCCTATAACACATATTAAAGCTACATCAGTAACAACACTTCTAAATAAAACAACCCTGTGACATCCCTGTCTTGCTACACTGCTTCTTTTGCATCCCTGTCCTCCAGCACAGTGAGGATTTTCTAGTTGAAAAGTCAGACCTTTCTAGCTGACCACTGTCAAGGTAACAAATGAAGGCCTTTTCTGCTAACAACACCCTAGCATACTGGATTTAAAAAAATAAAATCATTCAAGTCCTTTTACATGTGAGGCTAGTTTAGAAGCTAGAAAGGGAAACCTCTAGGACTCAGAGAGGCCTGGCCCTGAGAGCTCAGCAGAGGTGCTCAGGAGCTTAAGGAGCCTGTGGGTGGTGAGAGGCTGAGTCACAACACAGCAATGGCTTCTGTGTCCGGCAGTGACCAGGATGAGCCGAGTTGTGAGCTGCTTAGGCCTGGCTGGTGGAGCCTCCCAGAAGTAAGGAATCCTGAGAGTGGTGGGGCCAAGGAACTAAACGTGAAACTGACTCCTTAGAGCGCAAGCAGAAGAGGGTCCAGGGCAGAGGTAGCACAGGTCCCCAGGAAGGCTGCCTCCAAACATCAGAGAATGACACGCATGCCACCCCAAGTGCGTGAAGACCTAAACACAAGCTCTGGCACCACAGTATCATCTCCATAAGGAAGGAAGTAGAGAAAAATTGCAAAAACAAAAGCAGAAGACACAGTATGTTTCCACAATGAACAAAGAGCAAGCAGTCAGTCCCTTTAGTCAGACCTGTTATCTAGAAATGCACTCACTCTAAATTACTAACTCAAATGGAAGAAGGAAAAGTAATCTTGACAAAGTTGGAGGCAGGGCACTCAAGAAAGTCCCACAATGCAGGTTCCAGAACCCACGGCACCAGGTCCTGCTAGCACATCAGGTTTTTCGTGCCAGAGTTGTGGGAAGGTGGAGCTCTGAGGGCAATAGGCACATGACCCTCCTAGTCCAAGAAAACAGGTTCAGAGATTCTGTGATACAGTCAAAGGTGAGTGGCACAAAGGACTTCTGATGCTCATTCAACACCCTATCAGGATGCTCTGAAATATAGCCGGAGGTAAATTCTTGGCCTATCTGGTAAATTCTGATCTCTTCTATAAGAATGAGACCCTCAGGGTCAGCAGTGGTTCTTAAAACAACTAACTCTTTGCAGCTGACATCCTGTATGCTCCCAGGCTCTCTTGCTTACCGGGCTACAGTCACAGTTCTGGTTGTGACCATGGAGGACAAGGGCAGATGCTGAATGCTTCCTCCAAATCAGTTTGTCGAACAAATTGTTGAGTCCTGGGATCAACTTGAACTCAGCAATCATCCTGTGGACCTGTGTAGGGTGGTAAGGGAGAAATACTGAGACCAATGAGTGCATCAGATCAGCAAGGCCTTTCCTCCAGTTTAGCCATCTTCAGGGTGAAGAGAGCAGCTGCTAGGAGTGAGTGCTGCCATTTAGAGACATCCTCCACACATCCTCCACCCTGACTGACTACACAGAAAAACTTCCTTAAGACATATGTGCTGGTGGCCTGAGAAGCTAGAAAAGGGCATCAGATCCTCTAGACATGAGGAGTAAACCATTCTATTTGGCTTAGAAAATGTTTTTACGAGCTGGAAAGATGGCTCAGTTAAAAGCACTGGCTACTCTTCTGGAGGATGGGGGATGGATTCTCAACACCTACGAGGCTATTGAGACCCTTCTGTCACTCTAGTCAAAGATCCATCACCCTCTCTGGCATTTGAAGGTACCATACACACACGATGTATAGACACAGTCAGGCAACCCCCCCACACACACACACCCTCACCCCCCACACACACAGAGCAAGGAAAGAAATGCACTTTAACTTGTTTTTATTATTTTATGTGTAGGTGTTTTGCCTGTATATATGTCTGTGCATCACATGTGTGCCAGAGAGTGTCAGTGTCAGATACTGGAACTGAATTTACAGATAGCTGTAAGATGCTATGTAGGTGCTGGGAATCAAACCCTGATCCTCTAGAAGAACAGCCTCACTTTTAAACACGTACAATCTCTCCAGCCCTGAGAAAATATTCTTAAATCACAGGAAAAGCTCAACCTCTCACTATGAAGAAAAGTTCACATCTCAAACAATCTCTTAATCTTTCAGATGGGCAAAGGAGAAAGACGTTTAACTGACTACCACCTGTAACTGTCAGCTCACAGCTGGTGGTGACGGTTCCGGAGTTCTCACATCTAGGATCGTCTACTGCAGAAAGTAGACCACTGAGAGTAGATCCTTCAGAGTATCTTGTCCCTGTCCCCTCCCTGTCTGTTTCTGTTTCCTGGCTGTCATATGGGGACTGTTTGGTTAGACCACTCTTCTTGCCACAAGGACTGATCCCTCTAAACAGTGATCCAAGACAAACCTTTCTCCTTCAGACTGCTTCTCAGAGTGACACAAAACCTGAGAGAGAAAACAGGGATCTAGAGATGCAGTGCCACTGCTTTGTCCAAATCAGACTACATAGCCCGTAGGCCTTTGGAACTCATTTGCCAGAGAAAACTGGAAGCTGGGGGAATGGGGCAGTAAAGGAAGAGAAAGCAGGAGAGAGAAGAGGAGGAAATCCAGGAGAGATCAAGCAGGGCTTAACAGGAAATTCTAATGGGATCTCAAAAAGACCAGAATACCGTACAAGAGCAGATCAAAGAGACGGCACATGAGGTTTCAGTGAGACTGGGTCTAGAGAATAATCTAACCCACTCTGGCAAATAACTTGCTTCTATTTTGCCATCTCCTGAAGTTGGAAGGCTGAGTTTAAATGTGACAGATGAATTGGAGGAAGAAATTTTAAGACAGGACAGCTTTCGGGCTGTGACATGGCTATTACTGACTGCTCTAGCCAATTTTAGTGAAAACTAGGAGCAAAATGCAGAGAATTATTTAAAAAGCAAAGTGGGCTAGTTAGAAAAAGGAGTTGAAGGTTGTGGATAAAGAGGGTGTGATTGCGAAAGAGATGGGGGCCCTCTGCACAGGAACAGGAAAACAGAAAACAAGGAAAGTGCCTAACAGCATTTCCAGGGCTAGACAGCACCTTCCCACCCCAGGCTCCCAACCATGAGCTCATCTGAAGCCTCTGCTGTGAGTACAGGCTGCCAGGGTGCCCTGCTCACACAGGCATCTACAGCACTTTTCTTCCAGGTTCAGCTTCCCAGACACTGAAGACCACTCAGTTGCAGTCCAAGTGGACCTAGCCATTACTTGAGTTAGTAGCACATCTTGGTACCGCTTATGGGATATTAATTTTTTATTTTTTATTTTTATGACAGAGTTTTGCTATATAGCCCAGACTGGTTCTGACCTTGGGATCTCCATGCCTTCTAAATGCTGGGATTATAGATTAATAGCCCCATATGCAGCTACACGATGCTGGTTTTGTGGGTATGTAGAATGCAAGAGCCATGGGATCACTGAAGCTTTCACTGAGGTTTCAAGCAAAGCCTAGAGGCCAGGATCCTTAAGTGTTGTATCAAAGTCCTACAGGGAGCTTCTGACAGGGTGATGCATGAACCCAAGCCATGGTGAGACCCTAGGTGTACCTATAACAACTGCAGGCAGGGAGCATCTACAGCCTGTCCAGGAGAGATGCCATGAAGGCTGCAGTGACAAGGCCACACACAGGGCAAGGCTCCCAGGCACTGGAGCGCACCTCAAGACATCACATTCCTATTCTAGACACAGTTACAGCTTTAATGGTTTTTCTCCTGGGTTTTGTCTCATTTTTATCTAGCCCTACCTTGCTAATGACCAGAGGAGCTAAGTTTGGTTTGGTTTCCAGCATCCATGTCAGGTGGCTTAAAATTATAGCTCCAGGGGATCTAGTGTACTCTTCTGGCCTCCAGGGGTACGCGCGCGCGCACACACACACACACACTTTTAAAGGCTTGGTGCTCAGTTGGTGGTTCTACTTTGGTGGGGCTTTAGAAACTTACGGAGGAAGGATCTATCTACTCTGTCTCCCTTCTTTTCCCCTTTGCTTCTGGCTGCCATGACATGAACTGCTCTGCTCTACCACACCCTTCCCATGACAATTAAATGGCTCTCTGAAATTGTGGGCAAAAATAAACCTTTGCTTTATGAGACTTTTTTCAGGTGTCTGCTCATCAATGCAAAAGTCTGACTAATACCGCATCCAAAATATTTTGGTGACTTAGACACCAGCCATGTCTCAATGTTGCAGGTGACAGGGCATGCTGGTACTTCCTGCAGAAGGAGGGTGGTTTGGCAGTATAAAATCCACACTTTTTTTTTTTAAAAAGATTTATTTATTTATTAATTATACATAAGTACACTGTAGCTGTCTTCAGACACCCCAGAAGAGGGCATCAGATCTCATTATGGATGGTTGTGAGCCACCATGTGGTTGCTGGGATTTGAACTCAGGCCCTTTGGAAGAGCAGTCAGTGCTCTGAACCGCTGAGCCATCTCTCCAGCCCCCAAATCCACACTTTCTTAGCCAACATTTCCCCTTTTATTACCAGCCAGACCCTTACACGTGATAAATGACATAATTACTGCACCATCATAGATAATGGTGGGAGCATTATCTATAATCCCCAAGGCAGACATAATTTACACTTCCATCAATGAAGATTAGTTAAACGAAATTCTGGGATAAAAACAGGAGTAGAAAAAGAAAGAATCTAAATCTTTCATGTAGTAAGCTAAACAGTCACCAAGATACATGAAAGAAAATGTCTTATTTTCAATTGAATGCATAAAAATGTCTGCTTCTGTAAGTATAGATGAGCTGTTGGAGGAAACCCTCAGATGTGTGAGGATGCTGGGGCCCAGAGAGAAGGCAGGTCCCACTGATGCTAATTTGTATCAACCATGGGATTTGTGCTTCCTAACTTTTTTACACAATATAAAACAAAGCCCTTGCTACCTCTTGTTATGAGCAGACTACCCCTGTTGAGTACATGAGGCTGGGATCCAAGCCTACGACCAGCCACAATCTCTCTATGGGGCAAGCCTACGACCAGCCACAATCTCTCTATGGGGCAAGCCTACGACCAGCCACAATCTCTCTATGGGGCAGTCAAGGTCAGCAAGGCTGGCTAAGGAAATACTACCTCATCCGTAGTTCTAGCGTCTCCCAGCTTACCACTGGACCTGGGTGGAAGAAGTGGGTCATTAGGGGAATGTCCTTGGGGGTTATAGTCAGGGCTTCCTGCTTGCTGTGAAGTAAGCAATTTTGTTCTGCAGGCTGTTCGGCCATGATGCATAACCTCAAAAAAGCCCAATCAGGAGAACTTGGACCTCTGAAAACATGAGCCAAAATAGATCATCCCTCCCTTTAAACTGCTTCTCTCAGACATCATCACAGCAACAAAAACTTAACTGAGAACAACCTGCTCCTCCTGCCTACTCTAAGCCTTAGGGAGCCCTTTCCCCAGCATTTGCCCAGGTTTCATAAGTGGGCACAGCTTTAGGCTCTGCCCTAGTCTCCTGATTCACATCAGAGTGGCAGTTGCTCTACTGCACCTACAAGAACCAGCCTGGATTTTTAAAAAGCTTTAATTTTTTGAGATTATAATTACGTCATTTCTCTCTTCCCTTTCCTCCTTCCAAGTCCTCCCATGTATCCCTTCTCCCTTGCTCTTTTTTGTTGAATTGTTGTTATATATGTATATGTACACACACAAACACACACACACACACACACACACACACACACACACACACACACACACACACAATCTGCCCAGTCTATCAAACGCTGCTTGTATGCACCTTTTTAGGGCTGACATTTGGTATTAGATAACCAATTGGTGGTATATTTTTCACATCATCAGTCCATTTTTTGTTTGTTTGTTTGTTTTTAGACAGAGTTTCTCCATGCAGCCCTGGCTGTCCTAGAATTTACTCTGTGGATCAGGCTGGTCTTGAACTTCCAGATTTCTAGCTGCCTTTGGCTCCTGAGTGCTAGGATTAAAGGTGTACACCACCACCACCCAGCACACAGCATCAGTGCTTGCTCTTGGCATGCACACTGTCACTACCTAGAGATGCTGCCTGAAGCACAGAGACTTTTAATCTATCACTGAGGATTAGTTAAACAAGTAATGATCCATCCAAATGATAGGATAATAAAGCAGGAGTGGAAAAGAAAGAATCTATGCCTTTGACATGTAGTGAGCAAATAATCACTGAGGTGCATGAACGGAAGTGTATCTTACATTCAACTGAATGAATAAAAATTACGTCTGCTTCTATACACAGAAAAGAATGCAGAGTCAGTCTGGTGTCCTTACAAGAAGGCAAACAACACATGTTGCTGGGCTAGAGTGCATGCCTCTGAGTCTGGTGGAGACACTGCTACCCACCCCCAACCCCTGCCCCCGCAGGCTCTGCTCTGCTCTCAGCTCTCCATTCTGAGGCGGGAGGAGCACTTACCTGGTTTCGCTGACGCCCCATCAGAAGCACGCAGAGGACATAAAGCACTTCCAGTTTGTACATAATCTCATGCATAATCTTCATTGACTGGGGCAGCTGGGTCCTGGCTGAGGTATGTGGCAGCCCACTCTCCTCCGAAGTGCCTAGAGGAGGGAACACAGTGGAGGCTGGCATAGCCCCCGTATGGTGGGTGAGGCATGGCACCTAGAGGAAACTCACTCTCCTCAGAAGTCTGCTGTGAAGAGCCTGGAACTGAAGACCCATCAGGCCTCATTCAAGCAGTTAAAACCCCAGGAAACCTCCTCACACCTTCAAGAGCAAGACCAGCTTAGAAACCCAGCAAAAGGCCTCTGCAGGTCCACACTTTCCAACAGCAAGTAAAACATTCTGACTCAGCCAGCAGTCATCCCTCCCTTGAATTTCTTGTCAACAATCAGACAGACAGATGTCTGACAGCAAAGTGTGACGGACACTCTTCAGGTCCCAATGACCAGCTGTCTATACTCTGGCGACAGCACGAGGGATTCTTTTCCAATACTTCCCTTTAGGTAATCCCTCTTGTTCACTTTATTCCCCAGTGAACAAGAGCCCAGGTCTGGATTCTTAGGAAGAGCTCTGAAACCCACAGTTTCAGGAAGATGATAACCAGCGGCCTGGCACAGTGGTTAGATGCAGACAGATGAGCCAGATGGCCGGGTTAAGCCGCATGCCCTGGCTGTGTGGTGCTAGGGAAGCAGGACAGCTTCTAGGTGCACTGCTCACCTTCACTGTGAGTCACTGAGTAGTGTCAGCAGCTAATGGTACAAAGACAGAAAGAACCTATGGAAGGTGCTTAGAGCAATGTCAGGGGGCTAGCAAGCACAATGCTTTTTTTGTTTGTTTTTTGTTTTGTTTTGTTTTTTGTTTTTTTTCGAGACAGGGTTTCTCTGTATAGCCCTGGCTGTCCTGGAACTCACTCTGTAGACCAGGCTGGCCTCAAACTCAGAAATCTGCCTGCCTCTGCCTCCCAAGTGCTGGGATTAAAGGTGTATACCACCTCTGCCCGGCGTGCACAATGTTAGTGAAAAAAAAAAAACTGAATTCTTCTGCTAATGCTTGCCTGCTGTAACTTAGAAATTAAAAAAGTTAGCCAACACATAAAAAAATTATACCTATTAATGGGAGTTTTGATAGATACATACATATATATTGCTTAATAATTTAATCAAGTTAAATGGTATCTTTTTTTTCTTTTCTTAAGATTTATTTATTATATGTATACAAGTACACTGTAGCTGTCTTGAGACACACCAGACACATCAGATCCCATTACAGATGGTTGTGAGCCACCATGTGGTTGCTGGGAATTGAACTCAGGACCTCTGGAAGAGCAGTCAGTGCTGTTAACTACTGAGTCATCTCTCCAGCCCAAAATGGTATCTTTTCAAACACCTAAAATTCTTTTTTTTTTTTTTTTGAGATATACAGTAATATAGTGTCTACAGTCACAAGGCAACTTTTCATTTTTATTTAAACTTTATTTTATTTCTTTATTTGAGCAAAGTCTCACTCTGTAGGCCTAGATAGCTTCAAACATGCTATGTAGACCAGGATAGCCTTGAATGCAGACATCCACCTGCTACTGCCTTCCACATGCTGGGACTAAAGTTGGTTCATAGCTTTAATCATACTTAGCAGACTAGAATTCCTCATTCCCGTCTAACTATGGTTTTTGGCTTGGTTTGGTTTTGGTTTTATTTTTTTTAGTTTGTATTCTTCCTGGTGATGCAAGTGGCAGTAGGCAAAGTTTAAGGAAAAATTGTACCACCAAAAAAAGGTCTGAGAACATGCTGTCCATTTAACATATGCTTCTCCACAAAGGAGGAAACCCAGGATCATTCTATCCCCACTGGGACATCCTAACCTGTTCCTACAACCAGTGGTCTGAGGTGACAGGAGAGCAGCACAAAGACTTGGCCACACACTTGAGCCTTGAACACTCTTATTCCTGGCTCTGCAGGGCTCTGGAGAGGTGCTGTGGGGTGGGTGAGGTACAGAGCAGTGCACACTGTGCTGAAAGCAATGAGGATCCGTGGGGAGGGTAGAAAGGAGACAAAGGCAGCTTCTGTAAACACAGAAAGAAGGTGCAGGGGATAGGAAGTGAGTATGAAATGTTACTTCACACTTTTGATTTCTATTTTTTAATGGCTAAAGCTGTTGAGCAGCTTTTCATGTGTGTTTGGACAAGTGTATATCTGGATACCTGTCTTTGTTCTGAGATGAGTTTTATTATTCATCTACGGGTGTTCTTTGTTGTTTTGGTTTTTAATTCATGTGCATGCCTATGTGAGTGTATATGAGTACCCACAGAGGCCAGAAGAGGGCTCTGGATCCCTGGGAATCAAATCCAGGTCCTGTAAAAGAGCAAGCAGCAGCATTCTTAACTGATGAGCCACTTCTTCAGACCCATCGTCTTTTTTTTTTTTTTTTTTTTCTCATTTAATTCAGCACTTCTTTTGGTCAGTATATCAAACACAGGGTCTCAGCTATACTAGGCAAGTCGTACCCCTAGACTTCTTTACACAGTCTATATTCAAGTCCATTATTGTGTACATGGCTTGCAACACTGTTCTGTCCT
>JADRCD010209291.1:10415-22968 GCA_019843815.1 Montemys delectorum | reverse complement strand
GAATATTCTCAGGGGAAAATTAACAGCTGGTAGCACAGTTTAGACATTCATACTCTACAGCTTTATTCATAATTTTTGAAACCACATGTAGAAATGCTATATTTATAACAGTAGAACAACTTGGGTCTCTAATTATGTGATGTACATATGTTATAATCAAAATTCAAAATAATTTGACCTTGAGAAAACTAGATTGCAATAGTCATCAAAATAGGTAATAGATAAAAGAGAATCAGAGAAAACTGAGCTCTGATTCAAAACCTCAATTGGATAAATATAGTGTGTGTGTGTGTGTGTGTGTGTGTGTGTGTTGCAGAAACCTGTAACCCTGACAACCATTTACTAAGAAATTATAAGGCAAGATGTAAAGATGCAATAGCTTAAGACGCAACAAGATCAGCAGTGTTTTTCCAAATGACTACAGCTAAGTTCAAGGTTAAGTAGGGCAATGCTCCTAACAGAAGACCTGGTCTTTGCAGTTTACAATGAGACCTGAAGATCACTCCCTGCAAGTTTGTTCAATGAGTCATTTGCTTTGTTTTTTTTTCACCCATAAGATTTTCCTCTGTATCTAACAGCCCAAATTTCCTTCTCTTATGGGGCCCTTTCTATTTTTTTTTTTTTGCTCCAGCATGTTCCATGCATCCATTTCTCACAAAACGCAACTCCCTGACTAATGAAATGGGTATGGTGGGAACCCTATCTTTCACAGAATTAGATTTACTCCCCATTTAGAACAACAACAGGCACAGAAGAGTACAGAGGGATAAAGTCATGGTGCCTGCAGCATCATCCCTCAGCAGCTGTTGTACAGGTTCTTAGGCATGAAACCTTGAAGTCAGTTCAGTCTTGTTTGTGGGACAAAGATATTGTCCTGCTTCCTAGGGAATCTAGTATCTTATTCTGGAATTCTATATGCAAAAACACAACCTGAAGCTATGCAACCTCGAGGTCAAGGTGTTTTCTTTCTCTGCCCCATCAAGTAACTCCTTTTCTGGCCTAAATGAGACTTTACACAGTCCATGGATCCATTACTTAAGAACTAGTTTCTCTGGCTTGCACTCCTTGCTAATTAATGCCTTGTAGATTCTGTTCTTCACTCTTTCTTGTGGTTGGTACTAAGGTCTGATTTGTGCCCATATGTGTTAATCAGAAGAAAATATCCCTGGGAATTAGTTCCCTTGTTTAGGAACCGTTGATATCTCCCTTTTCTCAGGGGTCATAACTAGGTCTTTGGTATGGCCCATGCATTATTTCTATTCCTTTGTTTCAGAACTCAGATAGATCCCTTATTACACTGCCTGTGGAACTGGTCAGCATGGAGTCCCTGTGGGAGTCCTTCTGGAATGAATGTGGGTTAAAGGTGTTTGTGTAGGCTCATCAGGGTTCATATAGATCAACTCCTTCCAAATGATCAACTTCCAGACACTAGAAAATATTTATGGTGTGGACATTAACTGACTTCCGCAGTTCTCTAGCAAAGATGACCAACTGCTTGACTACATCAACTTCTTTTTCTGTTGATGAAATTGTCTCACTGTATAGCCTTGGGTGTCCTGGAAATTGCCATGTAGACCAAGCTGGCCTCAAACTCAGATATCTGCCTGGCTCTAGCTTTCTAATGCTGAGATTAAAGGTGTGTGCCACTAGGCGTAGCCCTGTTAGTGAAACTCGTTATCTCAGTGAAAGCACGAAATGAGATGAAGCAGACATTTGGTTTCCTAATGACATGCCTTATGTTTCCACCCATCACCACACATTGAAATTAAGAAAACTGTCAAAAATAGAGAGACCCCGAGAGTCTGCATTGGTCAGAAGGAATACAGAATAATGACATGTTCCTGGCTATAGATTTGGATCACGCCAATGACTGTATGCATATATTCAGAGGACAACAGAACTGGCCAGTCATCTGTAAACATCCCAGTGAGGCTTTAGATCAGAAAAGAGAACACGTGAGGGCAGATGCTGACTTGTATTTGTTTTCAAAGACAGGTTCTAGGTTGCAAGTGAGGACCTTGCTTTGTTCTCCTAAAGCCAACACTCAGACTGGGGGTCAGAGTTACAGGAAGAAAGATTGTGACTGGAAAAGAAGAAAACTTGAAAAGAAACAAAGGGCTCTAAAAGCAGACGGCTTGGGAGGAGAGCATGTTCTCCACACTCAGATTTTCCCACTCATTCAGAGTACTCTTCAGAATCTGTAAAGATATTTCTGATTAGGTGACTGTTTGTGTTAGCTGGGTTATGGCAGCTCACCCTGCCATGTCTTTACTTTTCTAATGTCAGCAGTATGCTAAGCTTTGAACCCCTTCTCCTAATATCCATGGTACATAACATTTTGATTCTTCCACATTTGTTTTTTTTTATTATAAAAATCAGTTTTTATCTGTATTCATCTCACTGTATGTGTCTCTATATCTATGCATGATCTTTATAAGTAATGAACTTTTGATCACTTATTTCTGACAGTACATAGGATTAAATCCTTCTTCCCAGGCCACTGTTTTGATGATCTCGCCAGGTTATAATGGAACCACATTCAAGCCGTACAGTTTAAGTTTACTTCTTAACAAAGAAAAAGATCCTACTAACTCACCTCTAATCACTGTCTCGAGTGTGTACTGTTAGAATCAAATCTACTTTCGCTTTTTTCATTAAGACATTCACATGTGGTATTGGGACACTAATGTCAGAATCAAAACCAACTAGGCACCAAAGTGTTGTTCTGTCAATCCTCTTTCCATGCCTTTGCATAGACTCACTTGTACACTGATCATCCCCACCCTTTCATGATGGATACAGAACACTATTGCATTTTTGTTCCACAAGCTTTCCAGAAAATCCACAAGGCTTTTTAATGAAATTTCTGAGAATAATCTACCCTAAATATTCAGTGTAAATTCCCAAACCATAGATTGTTCATAGTCAGTTTAATTGAGCTTCAAAGAGTAAATTTTTCATGAACCACACACAGAATGCAGTCACCATCTGTGATGGATACCTTCTGTGTGTACCCCTCCGAGAAATTCTTGGTTTGTTTCCACAACTCTGACTATACTTCTCTTCTTTGGTCCTCAGTGATGCTTGCAACTTACTATGTATATAAGAGCCTTACTGTTCATGTTTTAAAATGTAGCTCACTCATTTTATGCATTTGCAGAGAAAGAGATTCAGACAAGAATTTTTTAGACCCAATGTGTAACAGAGCAGTGTGGTTAGATAACAGAGAATGTAAGAGTTCATAAGAGATAAAATATTTTTACATTAATTTAATGTTCTTTATGCCCAGACTAATGGTCCAATACAGTGGAGTCTAGTGCTGATTGCTTAGTGGAATATTTCCCTTTTAAGTGTGAATGTGAGTATCTCACCCACTTACCTCAAGTTCAAGGATAAATCTCCTGCCTTTATCTCTCTCTGTTTTGCTGGTTCAAAGGAGAGGAGAGGCCCACTAGAACTGGTGGCAACTTGTGATATCTGAAAGATACTTCCCTCTTTGGTTCTATAGTGGGAAGGGCTCAGGTCAATGCTCCTTCTCTTAGAAGTCATGGCAGCATATGTAGTGGACAGTATTGAGGCTCCCAACCTAGGAGGTGAGAATGTCCCCTTTCACCTTGCCCCTTGGAATCCAAGAAGTAGCTGATGTATTATCAACTCCCCACCTGAAACTAAAGCTGCAGACACAAACTCTATCCTGAGGGAATTCATAAGCCTTCCTGGGCTTTGAGCCCAGGGTAGCCTGCATATTAAAGTAAGCACTCTACCACTGATTTATAGCCCCAGCCCCATGTAAACAGTGGAGAATGAGTGGCTTACAAAGCATGACCTTGGAGACCTAGGGCCCCACTGTGGTAATAACAAGGAACTTGACTGGCTCCATGATCTGCCTTTCAGTCCTCAGTATTCTCTATTCCCCCAGCTCTGTTAAACCTGTGTGACCTAGTGTGTATTCTTAGGACAATGTCTTACTTGCTCATGTGATTCTGCAGCCCAAGATTACTTCTGCTTCCCTACATTGACCCCTACTAGCCCTTTGCCAGACTGACCAAATTCCATATAGCACACGAAGCCTGACATGTTCAGCAAACTACAGCTGTCTTCCTTCATGCGGAGTCTCCATATGATGCCCAGATTGTTATCCCATTGATCCATACTCATAGTTATTTCCTTTATATGAGTTTGGATGAATTAATTTTCTTCCCTCTCTCCCTTCCTGCCTCCCTTTCTTCCTTTGTTTTGTCTTTGAATTTTATCCACATTTATTAATTTTAAAATTAGGATACAAAGTAATAGGTTTCATCATTAGATCTTCATACATATGTACTTTATACTTTGCTCTTATTTTTATCCCTCCTCATTGTCATTTTCTTTTTTTAAAATGAGTATTATAAAAGTTGTTTGATATAAAAAACAATCAATTTTATTAGATATTTTCTTTTTTTAAATTAACTTTTATTGCATTATGATGAGAAAAGTTACATGATTTCAATTTGTCTGAATTTGTTAACATTTAAAAACATATTTTAAGTAAATAGAATTAAATCACATTCTTGTTTCCCTTTTGTACCCCAACTCCTCCCAGAAACCCCCTCTTCAATACCTACAATATCTTTTTTGTCATATTCCTTAAAATTTATAAAATATTATAATAAAAATGAGATTATAAAAGTTTGATATAAAGCAATCAATTTAACCTTGTTATGAAGATGCTTGTCTACAGCAATACTGCAAAAACATATGCTTTTCTCACTATAAATTTCAAATAATTCCAAACATATTAACTGTATATTTCAAAATAATACATCACTACTAGTATTTTCTTAAATGAACATAAAAAAGTCTTTTTGTTTGTTTGCTTTGTATTTAGTAGAGTTTAAAATCTTGGCTCTTTCTGTGGTACAAGCCCAAAATAAGAACAATTTTTAGACATTGGATTTCATTGTAATAAGGCTGTACTTCAATGACCCTCAAATCACCAAAGGATTTTATCTCTATCATAGCTAAGCTGAGAGTTGACAATTCTGTTGTGCCAAGGAATGAATTGTAGGCACGATTTTTAGATACAGACTTCCTGATATGGCCAAAAAGCTATTTGACTTGAGTGTGTGACTTTATTCTCAGCCCACAGAGAACAGGTTACATTCATTTAAGAAATGGTGTGTGTATTAAGATGGTCTATTCATAAAGTCATTCACCAACTATTTCAATGAACAATGGTTCTACATGGAAGGTGGAACAGACATTAGGTGAGGATAAGAATCTGGTTCATCAGCTGTGATGATTTTGAAAAGCATTTATCTCAGAGAAAGAGTAACTTATAAAGTCCTCTTCTTCAAACTTGATACAAGAGCTAGAAATGTCAAGCAAAGCATTCAGTCTCACTTTTTGTTGTTCTCTTTCGTACACACTACCTCCCAAGTTAATTGTCTATGTTTCCGTTGGGTATATAAATACTTCTGAAATATATAAGCTGTTCTGAAAACCATAGTATAGGGTAAAAACATGAAATAAACAATACTAATAGAGAGGCTGAGATAGGAGAAGCAAGATTTCAAGACCCTTATGTTGTACACAGCAAAACACTGTCACAAACAAGCTGAAAGTATATATAGATTGTACAATATTGGATCTATTTCTCCAATTATGAAATTAGAGAGACCACTGGATGACAATCAACAAATTTCTAATTCCTCATATTTTTGGATTTCAGTCGCTTAGGATATGTAGATATTAATTTTCATATTAAGATATTAAGAAAAGGTAATTGTCACTTCCTGTTGTTTTTGTTGTATGAGGTGGAATTAGATTTGTGTGAATTTGTTGAAAGATTACTTTCTTGCTTCTTCTAGGGTGTAATTTTGCTCCTTATGTTGATATTTTCCATCTATTATCCTTTGGAGGGCTGGATTTGTGGAAAGATATTGTGTAAATTTTGTTTTGTCATAGAATATCTTGTTTTCTCCATCTATGGTAATTGAGAGTTTTGCTGGGTATAGTAGCCTCGGCTGTTATTTGTATTCTTGTAGGGTCTGTATGACATCTGCCCAGGATCTTCTAGCTTTCATAGTCTCTGGTGAGAAGTCCGCCGTAATTCTGATAGGCCTGCCTTTATATGTTACTTGGCCTTTTTTCCCTTAATGCTTTTAAAATTATTTCTTTGTTTAGTGCATTTGATGTTTTTATTATTATGTGACGGGAGGAATTTCTTTTCTGGTCTAGTCTATTTGGAGTTCTGTAGGCTTCTTGTATGTTCATGGGCATCTCTTTCTTTAGGTTAGGGAAGTTTTCTTCTACAATTTTGTTAAAGATATTTACTGGCCCATTACATTGAGAGTCTTCACTCTCTTCTATACCTATTATCCTTAGGTTTGGTCTTCTCATTGCATCCTGGATTTCCTGGATGTTTTGGGTTAGGAGCTTTTTGCATTTTGCGTTTTCTTTTGACTGTTGTGACAATGTTTTCTATGGTGTCTTCTGCCCCTGAGATTCTCTCTTCTATCTCTTGTATTCTGTTGGTGATGCTTGCATCTATGACTCCTGATTTCTTTCCTAGGTTTTGTATCTTCAGGGTTTTCTCTCTTTCTGATTTCTTTATTGTTTCTATTTCCATTTTTAGATTCTGGGTGGTTTTGCTCATTTCCTTCACCTGTTTGATTGTGTTTTCCTGTAGTTCTTTAAGGGATTTTTGTGTTTCCTCTTTAAGAGCTTCTAGCTCTTTACCTGTATTCTCCTGTATTTCTTTGAGGGTGCTATTTATGACTTTCCTAAGGTCCTGTATCATCGTCATGATAAGTGATTTTATATCTGAATCTTGCTTTTCCGGTGTGATGGTGTTACAGGACTGGCTATGGTGGGAGAATTGGGTTCTGATATGCCAAGTGACCTTGGTTTGTGTTGTTTATTTTTTTATGCTTGCCCCCCACCATCTAGTTATCTCTAGGGCTACCTGCCCTTGCTAATTCTGACTGGAGTCAGTCCTTCCTCTGATCCTGGTTGTATCAAAACTCCTCAGAGTCAGGCAGTCTCTGTGACCCTGTGATTTTGGGATCCTGTGACCTTGGGTTTGTTAGAGCACTTGGGAGTGCAGCAGCTTCCTCTGAGTGTCGTGGGACTGGCTGTAGAGCTTGTGCCCAAGGTCCGCTCAGGACACCAGCCCAGAGAGACCGAAAGGAACCCGAGCCACTCTGCTGGTGGAGTTCCTGTGTGCCTGGTCCGGCAAGTCTCAGTTACTCCTGGTGTTGGGACAGATGTTGGGTCCCCCCCACCTCTGATCCTGAGAATTTCAGAGCACCTGGGAGTAGAGGTTCCTCTGGGTGTTGTGGGACTGGCTGTAGATCTTGTGCCCAAGGTCTGCTCAGGTCACCAGCCCAGAGAGACTGGAAGGACCCCATTGCCATTTTCAATCCTCAACTATCCCCAGCTTGTTCACTTTCTTTTTCTAGTCCTCCCTGTTTCCTGACTGCATGTCTCCCTTTACTTTCTCCATTAATATCCTAGTTTGCTTTCTATTTCTATGATAGGCTATGACCAAAATCAACTTGGGGAGTAAAGAGTTTATGTGATTTTATAGCTTATAGCCTATCATTCAGAGGATTCTAGGCAGGAACTTGAGGCAGGAACTTAAACAGAGGCCATGGAGAAATGCTTCTTACTGGCTTGCTCCTCTTAGCTTGTTCAATTTGCTTTCTTACACAAGATAGGGCCATTTAGGGGTGACACTACCCGTGGACTTGACCACCCATGTCAATGATTAATTTAAAAAATGTCCCACAGGCTTGCCTAGACAATCATTTTCTCAAATGAGATTTCCTCTTTGTAGATGACTCTAGTTTGCATCAAATGGACAAGAAAGCTAAAGCTTACCTTTACCATTAATATATTTTCCCCCTTTCTTATAATTCCCTTTCTAGTTTTATGAACTGTATATACATGCATGGACACATATACACATGTAATTTTAAATCTGGATTCTATATATGAGGTAAAATATTGAATTTGTCTTTCTAAATCTGGCTTGTTTTGCTTTACAGAGTGATTTTTAAGTTGCATCCATTTTTTCCTCAACAAATAGAAAAGTAGGTTACAAACACTTTTTAATAGACTCAAGAAGCATGAGCTACCCAGAGCTGCTTATCTGTGTAGCCTGTTTTCTGGGATAAAGTCTAAACAGAATTATACTTTGCAGTTGTCAGAACAGAGATATTTTACTTGTTTATTTAAGTTTATTACCAATGCTTTTGATGTAGACTGCCCAAACCTCAGCACAGGTCAACAGTGTCTACTTGTGCTGATTTTAATGAAATTCAAGATTAAGGCAGGAGAAACTTATAGCAGGGGACCTTGTTAGATGAGACAAGAAAACCAGTCCTTCTAGGAATTTTTTATCATCTAGTGATTCTCCTTCATAGAAGTCAAATACCATTCAGGAAAGTCTCAGTCTCATTTTCTCACCGATAGTCTTTGTGTCTTCCATCTTTTTTTTTTTTCAAAATTATATTGAATGTTTATTAGATTGTATGTGCAGTTAAATTGTCATAGTTTATGCAGTAGTTGTGTTGATGTCTATATCATAAAATCAATTTAATAAAGTCTTAGCTTATTCCTTTTAATTATGAAAAATTTACTGCCAACCTCACTTCAAATAATTTTTTTTCAAGTGCCTGTACTCAGGGGTTCACATCTGATACTGTTTTATTTCCCCATACCTAGACAGAGAGGTTAAAAATGTCCTGGGAGCCACCCCAAAAGTTTCTGCCTGTCTGTGGAATCTGTTCTTCTGGCTGGGCTGCATTGTCTGGCCTCAGTGAGAGAGGAAGCACCTAGCCTCACAGAGATTTGAAATGCCAGGGTGAGATGCCACACAGGATGCCCCCATCCTGTCAGAAAAGAAGGAGGGGGGGAGGGGGAAATCGTTATGGGAGGGGGTGACCCAGAGCAGGGCAGTGAGCAGGAGACAAACTGAATAAGTAAAATAAATAAATAAATAAATAAATAAAGAAGCTTTGCTTCTTCCATCTTTAAGATCACATTATCTATCTTTTGGAGGACCTTTTCCTCATTAATTATTTATTTACTTTACATGCTATTCGTACCTCCACCCCAGATTTATTATCAGTTTTATTTTAAATCTATAACAGAGCATTTATTACTGGTCAAAAAGCCAGTAATAAATTCTCAGGTCTCTTTGAGTAAAACCAGATCAACCAATTGCCATCTCTTGTACAGGTTTACAGCTCCAGTCCCTAGAACAATGCCTGGCACCAAAAAGCTATCAAAAAAGAAATCTCCTATGAAGTGACCCAAGTGTGAATCTTGCTGCAGGCAATGGCACGTGAACATCATCCTTAAACCAGAGAGGACCTCATGATTTCCTCTTTTTTTGTCCACATTGTTAAAATAGATCATATCTGAAATTTGATGTGTTCCGTGAAGTATTTCTGTTCCTGTTGCCTTAATTGCCATGCACATCACAGAATTGCAATCACTGTATTAGAAATGGGCTTAGAGATGTGAGAACACATGGCCAGGCTCAGAAGTACTTAGGAGTGATGTGTGAATTCTTGGCTTCTGCCTTTGAAACGATACCTTCTACTTGGCATCACATTTTGAATATTGACTTGGGGATGGTGTTTTTATTCTGAGTTTAATCTTCTCTTCTTGTAGTAAATATTATTTGGGTTTTTAAAACTCCACTATGACCACATAGTTCCCAAAGTAAAAGACACAAACCTTTGTATTTATATTAAGCCTTAATCCATTAGAGCTGGGCAGATATCTACCCTCTACTATTTTGTCTACTTTGCTGTTAATAACCTTGAGATATAACTTGCCATCTTCCACCCGGTTTGCTCCTATTATAACAGCCTGGCTCTAATGGCAACACACTCATGATCCACCTACCCCAAAGCAACTTCCTCTTTTTCCTCCTCTCTCCTTTTGGTCTCTGGCTGAGACCCCAAGCCCATGAACATTTGCTCTGCCCCCTCTCTTCTGCTCAGTCCAGGCTGTAGGCATCTTTATTAACCAATCATGGATAACTTGGGGGGCAATGTTTACAACAAAACTGGTATACCTGAAGATCTGCTCATTTTGGAGAAACTATATGTTGGGATACAGAGTTTGACATTTGAATACAAGCAGCACCAGGCCAACCACCTATATTCTCTTGCTCTCAATTATACTTAGAGTCCATGTCCACTCTCCTATGGAGAATTGCTCTACCTCTCTCCTAGACTCATTCCTTTGAGAAATTATGACACAAAGCAACCCTTAATCCCTACTGAGTGAGGGTCTAGAAGTGTTTTAAACCACCAGTTCTAATTTTCAGATAAGTAAGGAGTACAATTATGATGCCTATCTAGGAATACCTTCTGGAGACTAATAGTCCTCTATAGGCAAGATGAGTTTTGTCATATGAGAAATATTAGGCAATATTTGTATAAACTTCTGTTCCCTTCCTACATTGTGTTTGTATCTTTCCCTAGTACCTTGCACAGAGCCCCCTTCATATCCTTGTTTCTTAGGGTATAAATTAGAGGATTCAGCATTGGAGTAATTATAGTATAAAAGAGGGCAGCAAACTTTCCTTCACTCCCAGAATACATGTGGACAGGTTGGAGATACGTGTACATGGCAGAGCCATAAAAAAGGGAAACCACAGTGAGGTGGGACCCACAAGTCCCCACAGCCTTTCTGCGCCCAGCTCTAGACTTGATCTTCAGCACTGCATGAGCAATGTGTGCATAAGTGCCTAAAATTAGTGCTACAGGACACACCAAAATTATGGCTCCAGCCACAAACAAGTTGGCCTCTGTTCCTCTTGTGTCCTCACAAGCCAGCTTCAGGAGAACAAGCATCTCACAGAAAAAGTGGTTCAGGTGATGGCCACAGAGAGGTATGGTCATGATGAGGCTTGTCTGAGTCAGAGAGTTCACAAGGCCTCCCATCCAGGAGGAGATGGCCAAGGTGTGGCAGAGAAGGGGGTGCATAATGCTGGTGTAGTGTAGTGGACGACACACAGCGACATAGCGGTCGAAAGCCATCACCACAAGAAGCACACACTCAGTTCCACCCAGTAAGAGCACTATGAAGAACTGGGTCATGCACCCAGCATAGCTCATGGTCTTATCAATTCCAGAAATATTGACAAGAAGCTGAGGCACAATACTGGTGGTATAACAGAGGTCCAGGAAAGAGAGGTTGTTAAGGAAGAAGTACATTGGTGTTTGGAGTCGACGTTCCATTCGTGAGATTGTGATGATGGTGGAGTTGCCAAAGATGGTTAGAAAATAGAATACTGAAATGAAGACAAAAAAGACATGTTCCAGATGAGGCCAGTCTGAGAAGCCCATCAAAATGAAGCCACCTACAAAGGTGGTATTGAAGCTACCCATAGACTGCCACTCTCACAAAACAGAGACAACTCAATGCTTCCAGTCAGAGCATGCACTTTGAAGTAACTTGAGCCCACAAAGTAACCCAGAGCTATATGAAGCCTGGCACATTTGCCTTCATTGTGGTCTATCTCATATTGAGTCTGCTAGATGTCACAGTCTGAAGGCACAAGGCATCTTTGTTTTAAAAATCCTGCAGTCAGCTTGGATTCCAGGAACCAGGCCTACAGGGAGGAGGGATTATCACCACATTATCTACTTGCAGAACATAATCTGATAGGAACCAGATGGAGTTCCTGATATCAGTGATGAACATACAGCAACTTCAGCACCACAGCTAAGAAGATAATGCATAGGACCACACTTTATAACCAGGACCCAGGCCAAGTCCTTGTCCTTGGTAGCAAACACTTTACCCACTGGACCATCTCTCAGCCTCTGAGTTATCTTTTAAAACATTTAATTATTACTGTGAATCCCTACACTCAGCATTTAGGAATTTAGTATTGGATTTTATACATTCAAAAAAAAATCACCAGTTGTCTGTATTAAATTTCCAGTGCATTTGTTCCTGTATGTCTATGCGTGACTTTTATACATAAATTTCTTGATCAGCCATCATGTCCATTTTTTAGTCCTTTTAAGAGTTGATGTCAGATCTAGATACTAAAATATTAGCAAGAAAATATGCTCTCACTGAATTAATGTATTCATATTGCACAGCCAGAAGATGCACACACCAAAGGCTCTCATTGAAATGTGTGTCTAAGCACAACTGAGCAGGCCTCTCCTTGTGTGCTTCTTTCTGCTCATCTACCACCAGTCTAAGGAACATATCCTGAGTCACGTTGGGCAAAGGTGGTGTGATACTTCTGTGCTCTACAGGCATCTTTCCTGTCAATTTGTAACATAGTTACAAATTGGTTAACTCACTAGCTATTCGTCTCACCATACACTGTCACTTTAGGATATCTATAAAGCTTAGATGATGTGAAAGGCACTCCTTGAACAATAAACAAAACTATTTCATACAATATATTTGGATCAAACATTTCCCTTCTCTGCTTCCTTCAGGTTCTGTCCTACCTCTCCACCCAACCACCTCCACATCTACTCTCTCTCTCTCTCTCTCTCTCTCTCTCTCTCTCTCTCTCTCTCTC
>JADRCD010209291.1:0-10405 GCA_019843815.1 Montemys delectorum | reverse complement strand
CTCTCTCTCTCTCTCTCTCTCTCTCTCTCTCTCTCTCTCTCTCTCTCACACACACACACACACACACACACACACACACACACACACACACTCTTTCTCTCCCTCTCTTTCGCTAGAAAAAACAAGAGACAAAACAAACAAACAAACAAACCAGAATGAAAAAGAAAGATTATAAAACAGACAGACAGATACATAGACATACAGACACACACACACAGGGACAGACAGACAGACAGTCAGTCAGACACACACACACTCTCTAAAATCCACAAAACACAAAATCAGAAACCATAATATACAAGCAAAAATCTAGTAAGATAAAAAATGGCCAAACAAAGCAATATGAGAAAAATTTCTACCAAAATACGATTATCATGCAGTTTGTTTTGTTTTCCTGTTGGGCATGGGTTTAGATTAAATATGGCCTATATACTCAGTGAAACTCCATTGGAGAAAAACAACTTTTCCTTCTGAAGCACTTATCAATTGGAGATATTGTGCCAGTCAGGGGCAGGAACTGTGTCCAATTCCCCTTTTCAGCTCTGGCAGCAGTCTCATTTGACTCTGTGCATGCCCTGTGTGGGCCCTGTGCATGTTGCCCATCTCAGTGAGTTCACATGCGTGTCAGTCCTGTTCTGTCAGGAAGGCAGTGTTTCCTTGCTGTCATCCATCCTCTCTGGCTCTCACAATCTTTTCTCCTTCTCCTCTTCCATTTAGTTCCTTAAACTTTGAGGGGAGGGGTTTGATGAAGACATCCCATTAGAAGGGATAGAGGACGCCAGGAGAACAAGACCCTCTAAATCAACTGAGCAGAGCTCATATGAACTCCCAGAGACTGCAACAGCATGCACAGAGCCTGCATGGGCTTGCATCAGGGCCTCTGCATACACACTATGGCATATTTTCAGTTTAGTGTCTTACTAAACAGACTCTTAAGCAAGTGAATGAGTGGATCTCTGATTCTTGTGCCTTCTCCTGGACTCTTCCTTCAGTTGTTTTGCCTTGTCCAACTTCAATGTGATGGGTTTTTGTTTGTTGTTTATTTTATCTTACACAATTTTCATACAAAGTTTTTTTTTTATCTTACATACAAAGTATCTAACATTACTTTGTTATGTTTTGTTAAGGGGAGTGGGTCCAGAGGAGAGGGAAGGTAGGGAGGAACATGGAGGAGAAGATAGAGGAGAAACTAATGTGCCTTTCCCCCAATAGATTCTTCTGTATTGTATTTCAACAACTCTGACAGTGTTTTCTTTCTTCATCTCCTAGCTCTGATGTTTCCAATTTACTTGAGCTGTGGCATTGTAGCATTGGAATTTTGAAAGGGATTTCAAAACAATTTTATACCAACCCTTACAGTTTATTTAAAACAAATCTTTTGCAACTGGACAATGATACAGGGCAGATTTTGTATACTCTGTACAGAGTAGAGTTAGGGTGAACAAAAGATAGAGATACACTTATTTTGTGAATGACACAACATGTTCTTTGATGAACATTAACTTGTTCACATACCGTGTGCACCCAGTGCAATGGAGTTGAGTGCTAATCACCTTGTAGACTATCTCTTACTTCTTAGGTTTTAACCATCAAGACTGAGGAGCCACTCATTCTGCACTTACCTGGAGCTCAAGGACAGTGAATGACCACTCTCATCTTCATCAATTCTATTGGTATTGAGAAGAGATAGCATTGACTATGGTACTGGTGGGATCTACTGGTGATGAAAAGGTATTTTCCACTGGGATCCCGATGCCATCTTTGGTAAGATGGGATTCAAGTCAGAGTTACTGCGCTAGAGGAATTAGCATAGCATGTGGTCCACTCCTCCCCAACAAGAGCAGAGATTGCTGATGCCAAAGCCTAGAAGGTGGGAGCATCTTTCTCACCAAGCCTCTGCTTTCTTAACTCCAATTTCTTTGCCTCTTTCTGACCCTGATGTTCAGCTAGAGTATTATCACTCCATATCCTGATCCTAAGGCCTCAATACACTTATGTGTGGGGATATTGAAAAGGACTCTAGAAAGTAGTGGAGAGTGAGTTAATTAGTAAGCATGGCCTTAGAGACCTCTGAGCCCCATTGTGGCAAATTAACATCCAATGACTGTCCTCTAAGATCTGCTCTACAGTCTTCAGTTCTTTCTATTCCCAATGCCCTGCCAGACCAATTTGAGTTATTCACAGTTTCCTCAGAACACAACTTCTTATTTTCTCATGGAACTCTGCAGCCTGAGGTTCCTTCCATTTCCTTACTTTGACCCCAACCCTGACCAGGCCTTCATCAACCATACCAAAGTCCACATCTCACTTAAGGATTTCCACATTCACCACACCTCAGATTTGTTTATTCTCTGGGCTCATGTTCATTCATGCATGTATATGTATATATGTATGTATGTATATATATGTATTTCCCTCACATATATCTAATTACAGGTTAGGTGATGCAATCAGTGTCCCATAATTATGAATTGAATCTCTTTCAGGATTCATTAGCAATGTGATATTTGTATCTGATCAGCAGAAAAAGATACAGCTTTCATTAAGAGCCTAGGATGGCATACAATTTATTTATAAACCTCTTCAGAACTATCACTGTACTGCTGTTGAGCACATGTTTTATCTCACATTCATGAAGCAGAGCTGTTTTGAATGTGACCTGGATTTTGCCATGGTGCATTCTCTTTCACTAACAAAGCTGAGGTTGAATCAGCCGAAGGATAGAACACAGAGTAAAAGTAGGGGAGGAAGAGCCTAGAACTGACGAAAATATGTCCATGTTCACATTCCTGTCCATTCATGCTGTCCAGAGACAAGAGGACTTCATTACCACATTCTTAGAAACAATTCATCCAATTGAAGGAAATGAAATTCCATTTCTTGAGTGCTATGAACAGTGCTGTAATAAATGCTGGGCTGACAATTCTCTTCAGAATTTAGGCATAATTTCTTTTGTGTGCATATACAGTGTGGGGTTGGTAGATTACATGCCAGTTCTAATTTTATTTTATTTTTTTTGGCAGAACCTCCATATTATCTTCAGCTGTAGCCAGCACAATAACAATCTAAAACTTGGAATTCCTGGAAGAGAAGAGCAATGACCAATGAGACTACTCATGGACACATAGCTTCTCTGGATTCCTTTTATGTGGAAAATAGAACAACTCTATTTATAGTTTGGTATATTTTAAGGACAGAGTAGGGCAACTCCCAGTGTCAGGTCTTTATGAGCTTGAGAGGTCATAGGATCTCAGAGTTACCAGTTAGCATGCCTCCCACCAAAGGCAAACCCGAAGGCATTTTTCTTCCAGGTCTCAGATTGTCCTGCAGTATTTCTATTGAGTTTTATTGTCCTTTTTGTATAGTGTGTATGTGTTGTGTTGTGTCTGGTGTGTGTAGTATGTATGCATGTATGGTGTGTGTATGTGGTATGTGTGAATATGTGTGTGTGTGGTGTGTGTATGTATATAATGTATGTGTATAGGTAGCATGTGTATATGTGTGCAGTGTGTGTATGGTATATTTGTGTAGTATGTGTGGTGTGTGTATATATGTGTGTGTGCATGCCTGTGATATATATGCATATGGCATATGTGGCATGTGTATGTGTGTGTGTATATATATACATGTGCCTGTTATACATATATGTATACATATATGTGTATATATACATATAGTGTATGTGGCATATGTATGTGTGTATGCATATGTGCACATGTGTGTATGTGTGTGCATTTCTCTTGGTGTATAACTCAGGTTTGGGAAATTTCTCCAATGCTACTTGTTTCAGCAGATTAAGAAATTTCTTTCTTGGTTTTCTCTCTGTTGTTGGTTGTTAAATGTCAGTTGTTTACTTCTCATCTATTGATATATTTCCCTAAGCCTTTCTTGATCTATTTATTTATTTATTTATTTATTTATTTAATTAATTTATTTACATTTTAAGTGTTATCCCCTTACCTGGTTCCCCCTTTCCCAGAAACCCCCTATAGAGTGCCCCCTCCCCCTGCTTCTGTCAGGGTGTTCCTCCACCTACCCCAACTACGCTGGAGCATCTATCAAACCTTCATAGGACCAAGGACCTCTCCTCCCATTGATGCCTGACAAGGCTGTCCTGTGGTACATATGCAGTTGGAGCCATGTGTACTCTTTGGTTGGTGGCTTAGTCCTTGGTAGCTCTGGGGGGTCTGGTTGGTTGATATTTTTGTTCTTCCTATGAGGTTGCAAACCCCTTCAGCTCCTTCAGTCCTTTCTCTAACTCCTCCATTGGGGACCTCATGCTCAGTGCAATATGGCTGCGAGCATCTGACTCTGTTTTTGTAAGGCTCTGGCAGGGCCTCTCAGGAGACAGCTATATAAAGGCTCCTGTCAGCAAGCACTCCTCAGCATCCACAATACTATTGGAGTTTGGTGACTGTATCTGGGATGAATCCCCAGGTGCGATAGTTTCTGGATGGCCTTTCCCTCAGTCTCTGCTCTGCACTCTGTTCCCATATTTGCTCCCGTGAGTATTTTGCTCCTCCCTTTTTTATTAGATATTTTCTTTATTTACATTTCAAATGTTATCCCCTATCCTGATTTTCCCTCCAAAACCCCCCTATCCCTTTCCCCCTCCCCCTGCACAACAACCCATTCACTCCTAATTCCTGGTCCTGGCATTCCCCTACACTGGGGCATAGAGCCTTCACAGGACCAAGGGCTTCTCCTCCCATTGATGACCGACAAAGTCATCCTCTGCTACATATGCAGCTGGAGCCATGAGTCAAACCATGTGTACTCTTTGGTTGGTGGCTTTGTCCCTGGGAGCTCTGGAGATATTGGTTAATTCATATTGTTGTTCCTCCTATGGGGCTGCAAACTCTTCAGCTCCTTGGGTCCTTTCTCTAGCTCCTCCACTGGGGACCCTGTGCTCAGTCCAATAGTTGGCTGCGAGCATCCACCTCTGTATTTGTCAGGCACCATTAGAGCCTCTCAGGAGACAGACATATCAGGCTCCTGTCAGCAAGCACTTGTTGGGATCCACAATAGTGTCTGGGTTTGGTAACTGTATGGGATGGATCCCCAGGTGATGCAGTCTCTGGATGGTCAGTCCTTCAATCTCTGCTCCATACTTTGTCTCTGTAACTTCTTCCATGGGTATTTTGTTCCCCCTTCTAAGAAAGAACGAAGTATCCACACATTGGTCTTCCTTATTCTTGAGTTTCATGTGGTTTGTGAATTGTATTTTAGGTATTCTGAGCTAATATCCACTTATCAGTATGTGCAAACCATGTGTGTTCTTTTGTGATTGGGTTACCTCACTCAGGATATTTTCTAGTTTGATCCATTTGCCCAAGAATTTCATGAATTCATTGTTTTTAATACTGAGTACTACTCCATTGTGTAAATGTACCACATTTTCTGTATCCATTCCTCTCTTGAGGGACATCTGGGTTGTTTCCAGCTTCTGGCTATTATAAATAAGGCTGATATGAACATAGTGGAGCATGTGTCCTTATTACATGTTGGAGCATCTTCTGGGTATAATGCCCAGGAGCGGTATAGCTGGGTCCTCAGGTAGTACTACGTCCAATTTTCTGGGGAACCCCCAGACTGATTTCCAGAGTGGTTGTATCAGCTTACAATTCACCAGCAATGGAGGAATGTTCCTCTTTCTCCACATCCTCACCAGTATCTGTTGTCCCCTGAGTTTTTGATATTAGCCATTCTGACTGGTGTGAGGTGGAATCTCAGGGTCATTTTGGTTTGCATTTCCTTGATGACTTAGGAAGGATGTTAAACATTTCTTTAGGTGCTTCTCGGCCATTCGATATTCCTCAGTTGAAAATTTTTTGTTTAGCTCGATACCCCATTTATAATAGGGTTATTTGATTCTCTGGAGTCTAACTTCTTGAGTTCTTTATATATATACACACACACATATATATGTATATATATACATATATATACATATATATATAATATCCAATATATATATTGGATATTAGCCCTCTATCAGATGTAGGATTGGTAAAGATGTTTTCCCAATCTGTTGGTTGTCATTTTGTCCTATTGGCAGTGTCTTTTACCTTACAGAAGCTTTGCAATTTTATGAGGTCCCATTTGTCAATTCTTGATATTAAGACATAAGCCATTGGTTTTCTGTTCAGGGACTTTCCCCCTGTGCCCATGTGTTCCAGATTTTCCCTCACATCCACTTCTATTAGATTCAGTGTATCTGGTTTTATGTGGAGGTCCTTGATCCACTTTGACTTGAGCTTTGTACAGGGAGACAAGAATGGATCAATTTGCATTCTTCTACATGTTGACTGCCGGTTGAACCAGCACCATTTGTTGAAAATGCTGTCTTTTTTCCACTGCATGGTTTTAGCTCTTGTGTTAAACATCAAGTGACCATAAGTGTGTGGGTTCATTTCTGGGTTTTTAATTATATTCCATTGATCTACCTGCCTGTCATTGCACCAATACCATGCAGGTTTTTTATCACAATTTCTCTGTAGTATAGCTTGAGGTCAGGGATGCTGATTATCCCAGAAGTTTTTTTTATTATTGAGAATAGTTTTTGATATCCTGGGTTGTTTTGTGATTCAAAGTAAATTTGAGAATTGCTCTTTCTAACTCTATGAATAAGTGAGTTGGAATTTTGATGGGGATTCCATTGAATCTGTTGATTGTTTTGGGCAAGATAGACATTTTTACTACATTAATCTTGCATATCCATGAGAATGGGAGATCTTTTTATCTTCTTAGGTCTTCTTTGATTTCTTTCTTCAGAGACTTGAAGTTCTTTTCTTACAGATTTTTTACTTGTTTGGTTAGAGTCACACCAAGATACTTTATATTATTTGTGGCTATTGTGAAGGGTGTCATTTCCTTAATTTCTTTTTCAGCCTGTTTATCCTTTGAGTAGAGGAAGGTTATTGATTTGTTTGAGTTAATTTTATATCCAGCCACTTTGCTGAAGTTGTTTATCAACTGTACGAGTTCTCTGGTGGAGTTTTTGGGGTCACTTAAGTACACTATCATATTATCTGCATATAGTGATATTTTGACTTCTTCCTTTCCAGTTTGTATCCCTTGACCTCCTTTTGTTGTATCATTGCTCTAGCTAGAACTTCAAGTACTATGTTGAATAGAGAGAGAGAAGGGGCAGCCTTGTCTCTTCCCTGATTTTAGTGGGTCTGCTTTAAGTTTCTCTCCATTTAGTTTGATGGTGGCTACTGGTTTTCTGTATATTGCTTTTACTATGTTTAGGTATGGGCCTTGAATTCCTGATCTTTCCAAGACTTTTAACATGAAGGGATGTTGGATTTTGTCAAATGCTTTCTCAGCATCTGTGAAGTGATCATGTGGTATTTCTCTGAGTTTGTTACTTAGTGGATTATATTGATGGATTTCCATCTCCTGCACTCATGTTCTAGGATTGCACGCATGTGCCACCATGCCTTAGTATGCCATGTGTAATTTATTTTCTTGTGTTGTTGTAGTTCTTTCCTATGTCTGTCTCTCTCTTTTTTCTCAGTTTGTTTTCACTTTTTATTCTTTGTGACTTTCACACCACGCACTACACTCCCACCCATCTCACTGTCCTCCATATCTACTCTCTGTCCTTGCAACATGCCCCAAAGAAAACAAAAATATAAATATAAAAAGAAAAAAAGGAAAAAAAAAACCTCAGAACATTTCTCCATGGAGCTGTGGTGTGTCATGGTGTGCTACACAGTACACCCTTTTGTCCACACATCTTTCCTTGCAGGTGTTCATTGCAATCAGTTTAGTATTGGTCTGGTTCAAGGCCTAGGGCTTCACTGTCAACACTAGATCCTCACTGGGAGTCCTCTCACATCCCCTGTTGTTGCTTTGTGTCATGGAGATCCTGCAGCTTTGGATCTGCAGGACTGACCCTTTCATGCACTCCAGCAGTTCAAAGAAGGGGTAGATGTTGGGATCGGCCAACTCAGCACTGAATCTGGGCCTGCATGGAAGCAGAACTCATAAGCCCACTAGCTATTCTAAGCCAGTGCCACCAGGGTCAGTTCTCTGGCTTAGCTTAGGCTAGGATGCGGCCAGCTCTTCTGCTTTAATTCCTTTTCGACCAGATGTCCTGTGCCCACACCACCAAGGTCAGCTCTACTGTGTTGCTCAGGTGAGGGTATCTTACATGTTCTTAAGAATTTACTACAGTTTTGAGTATTCATTACTTTCATAACTTTCAGCACAACAGATATGTTGGGTTTTGGTTATTATAAGCCTTGCAGAAACATCTTTTGATTAGGACAAACTATTCTGATGTGAGAGTAAAATGACATAAACACAAAGATAAAAAAGAAAGAAATGTATTAGCATAAAAAAGACACATTTTGAACATTTCCTAATGTAGTCTACATATTTTTATATTGTTTATTTCTTAGTGTGATATTTCTTATTAGTTGTTTCCTATTTTAGTTTTCAAGAGGAGATGTGATTGGCTTACTATTTAAGATAATTAGTGAGTTCTGAATTTGTATAATTATTTTTAGCAGTGAGATTTATCTTATAATGCTTTCTTTTTAAGAAATTTTTTTTGGTTTGAAGAAAGCCATTTAAAGTTTTTTGTTTGAAAGGCCCTATGGAAATATATTCTAGCAGTCCCTACAAACACCTAGGAAATTCTTTATGTCTAATATCTAAGGGAAAGGATGTTTTGTACAGAATTCTTGGCCATATGAGAGATATACAATATTTTATTCAACCATCTTCCTCCTATTCCTATTCTTTTCTCTTCCTTTTACAAGTATCTTGCACAGAGCCTCCTTCATATCCTTGTTTCTTAGGGTATAAATTAGAGGATTCAGCATTGGAGTAATTATAGTATAAAAGAGGGCAGCAAACTTTCCTTCACTCCCAGAATACATGTGGACAGGTTGGAGATACGTGTACATGGCTGAGCCATAAAGTAGGGAAACCACAGTAAGGTGGGACCCACAAGTCCCCAGAGCCTTTCTGCGCCCAGCTCTTGACTTGATCTTCAGCACTGCATGAGCAATGTGTGCATAGGTGCCTAGAATTAGTATTACAGGACAGACTAAAATTACAGCGCCAGCCAAAAACAAGTAGGTCTCTGGTCCCCCAGTGTTCTCACAAGCCAGCTTCAGGAGAATAAGCATCTCACAGAAGAAATGGTTCAGGTGATGGCCACAGAGAGGTATGGTCATGATGATGCTTGTCTGAGTCAGAGAGTTCACAAGGCCTCCTATCCAGGAGGAGATGGCCAATGTGTGGCAGAGAAGGGGATGCATAATGCTTGTGTAGTGTAGTGGACGACACACAGCGACATAGCGGTCAAAAGCCATCACCACAAGGAGCACACACTCAGTTCCACCCAGTAAGAGTGCTATGAAGAATTGGGTCATGCACCCAGCATAGCTGATAGTCTGATCACCTCGGGAAAGACTGATTAGAAGCTGGGGCACAATGCTACTGGTGAAACAGAGGTCCAGGAAGGAGAGGTGGGCGAGGAAGAAGTACATGGGGGTTTGCAGATGAAGGTCCTGTTGAATGAGAATAATAATGGTGAAGTTGCCACAGAGGGTTAGAGAGTAGAAAATTGAAATGAAGACCAGGAGGATAAGTTCCAGTCGAGGCCAGTCTGAGAAGCCTACCAACAGAAAACCTTCTAAGCTGACATTGAAACTTCCCATCTCCCCTTCCTTTCACAGACTGTAAAAGACAATCGAATGCTTCTTATTTTAACAGACACTTAGATGGTCCAGAAAGTTGACTAAGTTGACTTCCCACTTTGCTTCACAAAGCGGTTAAAGTTAGCCTTGCAGGTCTGCCTTCATTCTGCTCTTTCCCTTTCACGTCTTTGGATTCTGCACAGGTTGTGTAGGCTGGAGACACAGACAGCCCCTATTCTAAACCCATCATCAGCTTGGATTCCAGGAGCAGTAATGCCTGTGGTAAGGAAGATTACCATCAAAATATAAAACATTATCTTTAGTGGAGATGCAACGCTTATACCTACAACGATCTTCCGAGAAGACCACTATTGACAGATTAGCAATTTGTGGGTTCACATTGCAGGACCAGAGCTGAATCAATGATGGATGGATCACACTTTAACTAGGCTTGTTTAATTATGTGATCCTCTTAACCCAACTTCCTCTATTTAACCTCACTCTCAAGATGAACATGTAGTCATGGCTTTCTTTGCCTGCCCCTCTTCCTAGCATGCATTGACTCCATATCCTTTCTCTGCATCTCACTGTTCCTTGACTTCAGTTGGCTTGTTGCTATCATTGGCTGAGTCTAGCTGTTGGTACCTAAAGGGGCTGGGCTTTAGAAGTCAGAAACAAAGTCCATCACAGTGCAGAGAAAATGAATTAAAATATATTCCATGCTGTTCCATGTACACCCCAGAGTT
>JADRCD010209289.1:0-12960 GCA_019843815.1 Montemys delectorum | reverse complement strand
GGGGCATGGCATGTATGTGTGTGGTATATGGGGGCATGGCATGTATGTTTGAGTGTAGAGACAATGAATGTCTTCCTCTCTCTCTCCTTTTTTGTTGTTTTTCCAGACAGAGTTTCTCAGTGTAACCAGCCCTGGCTGTCCTGGAACTGATTTGTAGACCAAGCTGGCTTGAACTCACAGAGATCTGCCTGCCTCTGCCTCCCTGGGGCTGGGATTACAGGTGTGTGCCACCATACCCAACTCTCTTGTTTTGAGACAGGATCTCTGTAGTGGTTTGGATAGGAATGACCTAATGGGTTTGAATGCTTGCTCCATAGGGAGTGGCACTATTAGAGGGTGTGGTCTTATGGGAGGAAGTATAGACTTGTTGGAGGAAATACGTTATTAGGAGGAGGGCTTTGAGGGCTGGCAATGCTCAAGCTATGCTCAGTGGGGTGTACAGATCAAGATGTAGAACTCTCAGCTCCTTCGCCAGTACCATGTCTGCCTGCATACCACCATGCTTCCCGCCACGATGATAACAGACTAAACTTCTGAAACTGTAAGCCAGGCCCAATTAAATGTTTTTCTTTATAAGAGTTGCCGTGGTCATAGTATCTCTTCATAGCATTACAATCCTGAGAAAATCTCTCACTGAATTTGGAACTAGACTCACTGTCCAGCAAGCTACAGGAGTCATCCTGTCTCCATCTCCCCTGCCTTCACCAGACTGGCGTTACAAGCACGAGCTGCCAGCCCATCTTTTTACATGAGTGCCAGAGATCTGAGCACAGGTCCTTTGTTTGCACAGTAAATCTTGTGTATGCTTTTTTTTTTTCTTTTGGGTAGTTTTGTGTTCCATATTCTCTCTGAATATTAATTTTCCTCTCCCACTTGACCCACGGATTGAGATACAGCCATTGGTTTACAGGACTCTGAAGAAATGGAGGGTATCAGCCTTGTGAGGGACGGAGCTCTTGTTGTTGAGACTCTGGCACCATTGCTGGCTAAGACACCTGAGCATCCTCACATGGCAAAGGACAGTGGTATCTTGTCAAGCAGAGTCACGGAATTGTTTTTACTCCAACAGGCACAGAGAGCTGCTTGAAGGCTGAGTGGGGGAAGGGCAGATTTGCCTCCACTAGGTACTTACCTCTCTATCCAAATCTCTCTGGTGTCCAGCTGAGTTGACTTGGCTACCTGGTTCCCCAGACTCCATCATTCACTTTCTCTAAGATTCTGCTAAAAGGAGATGCAGAAGGAGACTGGAAGGTGGGGGAAAGGAGAGTTAGTTTAGTTTGTTAGCCATCCTTTGTTCTGTTTTTGGAGTTATCCTACCCCTGAACATGGTGTCCAGTCTTGTGCTTCTGTCTGTGCTTTTGGAACTGTTGGAGATAGCTTTGAGCAGGAAGCATCTCCTGAGAGCTCCCAGGGATCCTCGGGCCCCAGGCCTGGCTGCCACCTGCTCCTACTCTTGGGTTGCCTCAGCGTTCTCTTCTCAAACGCTCTTTCTGTTTTCTACATCCGCCCCCAGGAACCAGTTCCCTGTATTTATATCCCCTCTACTGAGACACATGGTGTGCCCCCTGCCTCCTTAACCCCGCCCTGTCTTATACAGGAGATTATCCTCATGGTAGAATGGATGGATATACATTCCGTAGACACACACTGAAATAACACACAAGATAAATCAGTCTCCTAATGTCAAAAGAAGTAATCACTGGCTGCATGTGGTGTCACATGCCTTTAATTCCTGCACTCAGGAGGCAGGGGGCTATAGATTTCTGAGTTCGAGGACAGCCTGGTCTATATACAGTTCCAAGACAACCAGGGGTACATAGTGAGGCCTTGTCTCACAAAAAGGAGGAGGGAAATGAGGAAGAGAAAAAAGAATGAGGAGGAGGGGAAAGAGGAGGAGGAAAGCAGTCACATCTTCTGCATACCTTTCTTCAGTTCTATAAAGTCTCAACACTGGGAATATTATATTGTTGAACACATAAGTGATAAATTTATACTGAAAAGAAAGGAAGCTGTTATAAGTCAGGATATGACAAAGAACAGCTTCTTGATCTCCAAACTACAGAGCTGGGTTGTAACTCAGTGGTACAGTACCTGTCTAGATGGGTGAAGCCCTGTGTTCAAACCACAGCACAGGACATTCATAGCTGGGCGGTGGTGGCGCATGCCTTTAATCCCAGCACTTGGGAGGCAGAGGCAGGCGGATCTCTGAGTTCAGGCCAGCCTGGTCTACAGAGTGAGTTCCAGGACAGCCAGGGCAACACAGAGAAACCCTGTCTTGAAAAAACAACAACAACAAAAAAAAAACAAAAACAAAAACAAAAAAACCACAGCACAAGGGAAAATGCCTTACTAGAAATCTTTATTTATCAGAATCTACAACAGACATAAACCAGGAATATACACCAATGGGGTAGATAGAATAGAGAGCTTGGCTAGACTTTTAGGTACATGGTCAAATCATTTTGTGTGTATATGACAAGACCCGTTAATGGGGAGAAAGATAGTACCTGATACATATCCAAAAGTCACTTAAAGTGGGTCAAACACAAGCCTTTACAAGTCAAAGAGACAAGGGATCTGGGGGTGCTATTTGGTGGCAGGGCACTTGGCTAGAACCCACAGGACCTGGGCTCAATCCTCAACACTGAAAACAGAAAAGAAAAAAGGCAGCCAGGCATGGCAGAGACACTAGGATCCAGAGCTCAAGATTATCCTTGGCTTCAGATCAAGTTCCAGCCCAGCCTCACAGAAAGAAAACTATCTCAAATGTACAAAGGAGCTGGGCATGGTGGTGCATTCCAGTTCTTGGACAACAGAGGCAGGAGGATCTCAGTGAGCCTGACAACAGTCTGGTCCTACAAATGGAATTCCAGGCTGGCCAGAGCTACATAGTGAGATCCCTTCTCAAAATAAGACAAAACAAGCAAACAACAAAAACAACAAAACACAAAAACATACAAAGGCAGTTGTTTCTAGGATTTGACACCAAAGATACAGACAACATAGGCCAGATTGGACACCTCACGGAAATTCAAGGTTTTTGTTTTTGTTTTTGTTTTTGTTTTTCGAGACAGGTTTCTCTGTGTAGTCCTGGCTGTCCTGGACGCACTCTGCAGACTAGGCTGGCCTCGATTTTTTTTTTTTTTTTTTTTTTTGAGTATCAAATGACAGTATCAACAATTTTAAAAGACAACCCACAGAGTGGGAGAAAATAGTACAAATTAGATCTGATAAGTCATTGATATCCATAATCTATACTCCTACATTCCACAGTAGGAGTAAGAGGAACGACCCAATGGAACACGGGCGATGTTCAAATCCTGGAAGTGTGTTTACCAGGAATGGAGCAGGCAAACAGGGATGTGAAGCGCCATGGCAGCACAGAAGCCAAACTATGCCCTCAAGTCCCGCCCAGCTAAAAGCGAACCATTTTTGACCGGGCCCCCTGTCAACGTAGGCTGCCAAAGGGTTAATCCTTAACTCTACTGGTCGGTGGGGTGGCTGCTGCTAAGAACCCCCATGGGTTCTTAGGACGCTAGACTGTCAGTAACCCCAAATCCGTATCCTGAGTGGTTCCAAGTTCTGGACTCAAATGGTTTCCCTGAGTTCCCATCCTCCACCCGCAGAGAGACTGGCTTGCTTGGGGTACAGCAGACGAATGCAGCCCCCCACAGAGATAGATCGAAGAGGCAGCTTCTGCGGCTGCCTTTAGTTTCTGAACGGTTAGCACCTTAAGGCCACCTGCAGTCTCTGAAAGTGGCCTGGGCCAGGCTGACAAGCCTGGGATGAATAGATAGGGGGCAGGGCTGGGATAAGGATGCAGGAGGTGAGGGTCTCCATTCTTCAGGGTACAATGAGAAATCTGAGACAGACAGCACCGACTTCAGGCCAGAAACAAGGGACAGAAGCGTCAAAGCTGAGATGCCAGGCGAGGATCCCCAGCCTTGAGTGTGGGGGTGGAGAAAAGGGCCCTTCTCTACAGGATCTCCGTTGTCTCTCCAGGGGAGCCCCTCCGCTCTCTCAAGGGCCTCAGTCCTTCCCCTCCCCCAAACCCTGCGCCCTTTGCGGATTGGTCCCAGGCTGCCGGGGGCGGGGCCTTATGGCCCTGACGTCACCGGCGAGGGGGGGGACAGGCGACTGGGGGAGGGGGTGACGAGCCCCGGCTCAGCACCTCGGAGAGCTCCCTCCCCGGCCTTGTTTTGCTCCGGAGTCGCTGCCGGGGGAGGGAGCGAAGGGGCCGGCCTTAGGCGTCGAGGCCGAGGGATGGCAGTGAAGAGGACGAAGGGCCCCCGGGGGCAGAGGGCCCAGCCGTGATCCTGCGAGGCGGGCCGGGGCGCCGGGTGGGGTGGGGGGCAGCGGGCGGCAGCAGCAGTGGCCGCACATCTGGATGGAAGCGAGCTTTGTCCAGACCACCATGGCTCTGGGGCTGCCCTCCAAGAAAGCATCTTCCCGCAACGTGATCGTGGAGCGCAGGAACCTGATCACCGTGTGCAGGTGGGCGCCACTGGCGGTCGGGGTGGGGTGGTTAGAAGGGTTGGAGCAGGCTGAGAAATCTAAGGGTTGAGCATGCCCATGAGGATGCTCTACAGCCACTGAGAAAGGCAGGGCAGGGCAAGAACACGCTCTCTATCCTTCCCAGGCCCGGAACCCGGAGGCGGGCTGAAATGTCGGTCCTTGTTCTTCTTGGCTAAGCCAGGCCTATGCCGGGCCTGGGGTTTGGGGGATGAAGAGAGTTTAATTGGCACTGCAGTTTCCTGTGAGAACCAGGAAGTGACATTGTGTATGAGAGGGGGAGGAGGGAGGATGGCTGGCTCTCTTCCTGGCAGTGGGGGCAGGGTGGGCAGAGGGAGCTCAATGGGGTTGGGGGTGGATGTCCTCCAAGTCCCCTCTTGCCACCCACGCCTGCTTGGCCTCTTGGAGTGGAGCTTTCCTGAGAGACTTTCCTATGCTTAACCCTCCATAAAGCAAGGATGATGTTTCTGGGTAGCAGCAGCCTGTGGCAGGACCCAACTGTGCACAAAGGCCCTGAACCCATCCAATGAAGGTGGAGAGCACCACCTCATTGTCGGGAGCATTTGAGGCCTAATTGCAGAACCTGAGGCCCCTGGGTCCAAGACTGGGAGCCCAGATCGCTAAATCCCTGAGGGTGGGGCTGTCGTGGGGCTAGGAAAAGGCTCCTCTTTCTTGGGCATCAGGAAGTAATCCTTCTCACTTCAAGCCTGCAGTGACTCACCCTGCCTGCCCTGCCCTGAGGCCAGAAAGCCACCAGCTGTGCAGGCTTTCTCCCAAGCTCCCACCTGTCCTTGCTGCTCCCTCTGGGATCTCCAGGGCAGCTGCCTTCTCCACCTGCAGCCTCCATGTCCAACGGGGTGCTGCGTCTTGGCTCCTAGTGCTCCTGGGTGCAAGGACTGAGTTGTCCTTTCTTGCCAGTCCCATAAACCTCAGCCCTGTTACTTCTCCCAGAAATCATGCCCACCTGATGCCCAGTCTCCCATTACCCAGGGTTCCTTTGGATTCTGGACACATACCCAGCCATGTTGCTTCTATGTCAGGGCATCCCTTTCCCAGGGTCTCGAAAGTCTGTGTGCATTGCACCTGTAAGGAGGAGGCTGGGATGTGCATCTGTGACCTAGCCCTAAGAAGAAGAGACTGTTTCTGCCTTCATATTCTAAACCTGCCAGTGTGGTGTCAAGAGATTTCTGCCCTTGGGACCGTACAGTCCTGGGATCAAGCTTTTGCTTCAGTTCTTTGCTGGGCAACCCTGTGGCAGTCTCCTATCCATGCTCTGAGCCTTTGGTGGTGCTTCTTAGGTTTTACATCTTAGGTGTAGAAGCCACACCAAAGAATGCGTCGTGGTGTATCACGTTAGATACTAGCCAGTGCCTGGCACACAGAATCAGCTCTATTTTAATGACACCCTTCTGGCCCCTCTCTTGGCAATCTAAGCGCATCTTTCTCTTGCCTGCCAGGAGAGCCGGGGCTTAGAGTGTGTGGAAGAAGGAGAAAGAACCACTGGACCTGAGCCAGAGAAAGAGAGGTTCAAGGGACTTAGAGGTAGCTCAGAGTGAGGGACAAGGGATAGTTTAGGGACTGGGGGCATGACAAATTCTCCAAATCCTGAGGGACCCTGCTGCCTCATTACTGTCACGTGGTTCTCCTCCAACTCCCAGCAGTTCCCTTTAGCAGGCTGCAGGCTCCCCTGGGCCCTGGCCTCCCTGTCTCCATGGTAACTCCAGCAGCTATCCTCCTCCTAACCAGGTCCACACCATGGGGTTCCTAGAGGCTCTGACCAGCTTTCAGCTCCCCCAAGGACAGATAGCAGATGGCTGTCATGCTCACCAAGCCCCAGGCCTTTACTGAAGTCTGACCCAGATGACCACAAGTTGGTGGTGTGCATAACAAAGCCCAGATAATTGTCTTTACTCAGTCGCAGGCTCCCTCTTTCCTGGCCTGGCCAGCCTTGTCTCCTCACCTGGCCTGGGCCCAGTAATCAATACACTCTCACCTTCTCCCACCCTTGTCTGGGATCTGATCCAAAGATGAAAAGGGCAAGTGCTGATATTTCTCTTTGTACCCAAGGAAAAAAGCTTTCAATCCAGCAGCCTGCTTCCCCCAGCACAGTCTAACACTAACCTGTCTGGTTTCTGGCTCTATCCCCTGGTAAGCCCAAAGGAAAGGGATGGGGAGGGGTTCCTGGTTGTGCTGGGTTTTTTGGCAGCCTTAGTAGCCAGTGCTTCATGACTGGAGGCTCCTAAAGCAGAGGGCAGAGGGCAAAGGTCACTCAGAGCCTTAGTACTTGTTTGTATGTTATATTTATTTCATTTATTTACTTATTTATCTAAGACAGGGTCTCTTTCTCTCTCTCCTTCCCTCCCGCCCCCCCCCCCCCCCCCCCCTCCCCCGCCAGTGGTGGTGCACACCTTTAATCCCAGCGCAGAGGCAGGCAGATTTCTGAGTTTGAGGCCAGCCTGGTCTACAGAGTGAGTTCCAAGACAGCCAGGGCTACACAGAGAAACACACTTACAAAGAGACTCCTGCCTCTGTCTCTTGAGTGTTTGGATTAGATAAGGCATGTGCCATCATGCCTGGCTACTGTGTTTTTTGTTTTTTTTGTTTTTGTTGTTGTTTTTTGAGACAGGGTTTCTCTGTGTAGCCCTGGCTGTCCTAGAACTCACTCTGTAGACCAGGCTGGCCTTGAACTCAGGAAATCCACTTGCCTCTGCCTCCCAAGTGCTGGGATTAAGGGCATGTGCCACCACTACCTGGCTTTTTTTTTTAAGATTACATTTATTTGTTTACTTACGTGTGTGTGTGCATGTGCGACGGTGTGAATGTGGAAGTCACAGGACAGCTGATGGGAGTGGGCTCTCTCCTTCCACCATGTAGGCCTTGGGTTTGAACTCTGGTCAATGGGCTGAGAGAGAGGCATGTGCCTTTATCCACTGAGCCAGCTCTCTGGCCAAGCCTCAGTAATTAGAATGGCCACTAGGAAGCCGTAAGACAGAGCAGAAAGAGCCGAGGATGGAGAATGGGCCAGATGTTTGCCTCCTCCCAAGTTTCATGACTGAGCAGTTGGTCTCTGGAGCCTTTAGTCCCCTTATCTCTAACATGGGGCAGGTTGTCATAAGAGGGCGTCCTCCAGTTGTTGCAGTGAGGACACACATAGGAAACATAGTTCTGGGCACAGCGCAGAGCTTGGTAAACACGGATAAAATAAAAAGCACAGACCCAAGAAGCCCGTCCTGTATCCCAGGCTCCGCTCTGTCCCCAGAAGTACAGCGGCAATGCGAGTCGGGAGCTGTGCATCCTCTCCCTGCTCCGCTCCACTGGATAGATGGCAAATGGAGACTCTAGCCTAAGGATGGTAGAGGGTGCAGGGGACTGAAGCAGAGCTGCAGAGGGCAGTAGGGGCTGCTGGGCTCCAACCCCTTGGCCTCACCACCTTCCTTCCTGAGAAACCAGTGTCTGGGCCCCTAGATCCCTTCCTACTGCCAGAGTTCCTTCCCACCCAAATGTATGTCAGACCCACACCCTGCGTTCTGCCCCCACACCCCAAGCTCCACACTGCCTAGCTTTGGGCAGCTGGTGTGTGGGTGGAGTAGCTGGGAGGAGGGGAGAGGAGGGATGTCCCAGAGCTGAGTGTCCACCTGGTCACGAATGCATGCCTACATTCTTTCGTGCAGCTCACAAATTCTGGGACAGGTGACCCATCCACCCCCAGAGAGATGAGAGCTTATTCCAACGATATTGAAAGACTGTTTCGGGGCATAGGTCCAAACTGGCTTCTGATGACTGGTTGATCTTCAATTCACATATCTGAAAAATGCCACTCTAAAGGGTGGTAGGGACAAAGGGTCTAGGGACTACCCCCCAGCTTTTGCTATCTTTTTGCCACCCCCCCCCCCATCTGGCCTGGAACCTTCTTCAGTCTAGTTTTACCTCCCCTGTCCCCATTACACCCACGCCCCTCATGACCTCTTTTCTGCCTGTTCTTCTGACACCCTTCCTCCTTCACCACCCTGTTTGACCCTCCCTCTCCCCTGCCCTCCTCCCAACCCAGGTTCTCTGTGAAAACCTTGCTAGAGAAGTACACAGCAGAACCCATTGATGATTCATCCGAGGAGTTTGTTAATTTCGCAGCCATTTTAGAGCAGATCCTCAGCCACCGATTTAAAGGTAGGCCATCACCTACCCCTTCCAACCCCAGCCTATGGCTTCCAGCTACCATCCTGTGCTCTAATATCGTCTATGCTCTAATATCCATCCCTAGTCCTGCCTGGGCCCCATTCTGGGCTGTCCATAGAAACTAAAGCATAGTGTTGGGAGACTGGGAGAGGGCCATGTGCTCACAGCTCCACTGTTGTGCATGCAGCTCTCTCTCTGCTGGCAAGCGGCTGCTTATGCTGGGGAGGCAGTACCTGTGTGTCTGGTAGCTTAGGCTTATGCATGCAAGTATTTTGTGACATGGACCTGTTCCAAACTCCCTGGTATCGCTGAGTCCTCTCCCTGCCCTGGCTCAGCTTGTGCCCCAGCAGGGCCAGCGAGCTGGTTCAGCTCAGATGGACAACGGGGCTTCTGGGACTATATCCGGCTGGCCTGCAGCAAAGTGCCCAACAACTGTGTGAGCAGCATTGAGAACATGGAGAACATCAGTACAGCTCGGGCCAAGGTGAGGGGCCATAACAGAGTCAACACACCTGACCCCTGCCCTAGACAGAGGGGTCCTCTCCTTAACGCTTGCCCACAGCACTCAGAATGGGGACCATACCAGAGGGACAGATAGGTCCCTCTGTGACAGTTAAAGGTGATCATACTTTTCAGGGCCGGGCGTGGATCCGGGTGGCTCTGATGGAGAAGCGTATGTCAGAATACATCACCACAGCTCTTCGGGACAACCGAACTACCAGGTCGGACCTCTCAAACAGCAGTATGCACACTCATTGCCTAAGCCTCATGTCCCCACAGCAAACTCCAATACCCGGACTACAAGTTCCGGCATGCAGTGATAGTTGGCTTCCCGCAGATGACATGGTGACTGGACTTCAGAGGCCTCAGTCACATGCCATTTTCCTTGGCCTTACGCCATGACCTACAACATCTGTTCCTGGCAGCTCTGCAAACAAAGGCAGTCGCTCTGTTCTTGGGTCCCAGTGTGCAGAGCTTCAGTGCTCAGAGCGAGGTCTGCTGAGAAGTTGGGCTCTGAGGACCAGGGATCATGGGGCAGAGTGTGCCCGTTGGGGTGGGGGGAGCGATTGGGAGTCTCCCCTCCCCTCATCTGATTTTTTGTTTTGTTTTGTTTTGTTTTTTGAGACAAGGTTTCTCTGAGTAGCCCTGGCTGTCCTCGAACTCAGAAATCCGCCTGTCTCTGCCTCCCAAGTGCTGGAATTAAAGGCATGCGCCACCACCGTCCGGCCATCTGATTTTTTTTTTTTTTTTTTTTATAATACATTCTATCCCTAGCCCACCTTATTTCAGAGTAAACTGTCTTTCGAGGACCTCACTCATGTATGTGTGACAAGCACTAAGACTAAGACTGCCCCCTGATTTAAAGGATTGAGGTGACCCAGTGTTTTGATAGGGGTTGCTTAGCTTGGAGAACAGAAAACTGTTCCTAGTCAGGACTCAGGTATTGTGATAGGGACAGAGGCAAGTGCTAGTCCCAGTGAGGTAGGAAGCTGGAAGGAGTCTCCTCCCTCCAGGGAAAGTTTGTAATAAGTAAGCCAGGCAGAGAAAATCCTGGGTTAGGGGCTCCCTGGAGTCTCAGCTTTCTTCTCCCTGTAGACGGTTCTATGACTCCGGAGCCATCATGCTGCGGGAGGAAGCCACTGTCCTCACAGGGATGCTGATCGGGCTCAGCGCCATCGACTTCAGGTGGGGTCTGCTTGGCGGTGGTGAAGGGGACTTTCTCACCCACAACTGTCCAACGCCCCTCATTCCCTCTCCCCATCCCTGTGGCTCTTCTGCCCCAGCTTCTGTCTAAAAGGTGAAGTTCTGGACGGGAAGACGCCGGTGGTCATCGATTACACACCCTACCTAAAATTCACCCAAAGGTGAGCAGCCTGGTTATTGCGGTGGGTGAGGCGATGGGTAGCGGAAGGGCGCCGAGTGTCATCCTGGTGTCACCGCCCAAGGGTCGGAGTTGGGGTGCTAGTGGGGCGAGGTGGGGCGGAGCCGGCCCCACCCACTGCTCCCGCTCCTAAGCTACGACTACCTGACGGATGAGGAGGAGAGGCACAGTGCAGAGAGCAGCACCAGCGAGGACAACTCACCAGAGCATCCCTACCTGCCTCTCGTCACCGACGAAGACAGTTGGTACAACAAGTGGCACAAGATGGAACAGAAGTTTCGCATTGTCTACGCACAGAAGGTGCGCGGGGCGAGGCGCGGGGAGCTGGGCGCGGTGGGGGCAGGGCCTGGGGCTGGGACTCCAGCTGGGACCCCTTTGGGCGTCCGGGCTGAGCCGGCGCCCCGCAGGGATACCTGGAGGAGCTGGTACGTCTGCGCGAGTCGCAGCTGAAGGACCTGGAGGCAGAGAACCGGCGGCTGCAGCTGCAGCTGGAGGAGGCAGCGGCACAAAATCAGCGTGAGAAGCGGGAGCTGGAAGGCGTGATCCTGGAGCTGCAGGAGCAGCTGTGAGCCCGCCTCCCGCCCTGACCCCTGAGAACCCCAACATGACTCCATTGGATGGGATCCTGACTGACATCCAATTCACATCAGCCCACCCATCCCATCCCCTTTCCCAAGATCCCGCGGTTGCCAAACATTACCTGCCCCCCACTTAAGACCTCGCAGCTTCCAATACCCATCAGCTAGAGACCCCAGCCATTCCTCACAGGACCTTAGCAGCTTTCGATTTTATCGCGTGCTACCCCCATTGTTCAGGACCCTGATAGGCATCACCCAGTGACACTCCCTGCCCCACAACCTGGAACATTTCCTCCCTGAACCTAACCCAGCTAGCTAGCACAAATCTCACCCCTTCAAGAGTACCATCCTTTCCACTCTCCTCCCTACATCATCCCAACTGACTCCTAAACGCTCCATCATGAGTGCAATAATCCTGGCCACCACAAACATGGCCTTACTAAGGAGCAGGCCTCAGACTTTTGAGTCTCTTACTTCAAAGAGCCCAGTGCAGTAATTCCAGACTTGTGCCATCCTCCCTGAGCAGCATAGATCCCATTTTTACCACTCAAGTTTCCTTTCTAAGCCCTGGCCCTCACCTTTGCTGAGTCTTGCTTCCCTCTCCCAGCCAGGCCTGATCCCCCTCCCCCTCCCAGGACAGGTCTGATCCCCGGTGACCATGCCCCCCTGGCCCAGGGTTCCAAGGAGCTCACCACACCCCTGGTCAACCAGTGGCCCTCCCTGAGCACACTCAATAGGCCCGAGGGTGCCAGCAACTCCAAGCTATATCGGAGGTAAGCCTCAACCAAGTGCTGTCCCCATACGCGAGTTCCAGGAAGTGGAGCCTGGAGCTTTGGGTCACTCCCTGCACACTTTTCTGTTCTGCTGTAGACACAGTTTCATGAGCACGGAGCCGCTCTCTGCTGAGGCCAGCCTGAGCTCAGACTCCCAGCGCCTGGGAGAGAGCAAGAGGGACGAGGAACCCTGGGGCCCCATCGGTGAGCGCACCCCACCCATAAACACTCACCTTGGCACTTCAGAAAAGGGGATAGGGCCAGTAGTTAGGCCATGGCTGAACCCCATATTCTCTCAACCCTTCCTGTACTTATATACCAATGAGGAGATTAGCTTTGGGTTTCAAAACAAAAAAGTGCAAACTGGGGCTGCACCTCTTCCCCCTGTAAACTTGGTCAGTCCCTGCACTTTGCTGACCCATATTTCCATCTGTAAAATAGGGATGTTGGTAAAAAGAACCTCCAGCGTGCATGTATGGAGAGGGCTCAGTGGCTTTTTAGTGTCATGACACCCTCACAGGCCTCATCCTCTGGGGATTCCTCAGCCTAGTTTGCTCTTCCCACATGCACACTGCGAACTGACTGCCTGACCTATGTTTCCCCTTTTCTTTGGCTACCAGGAAGCTCAAAACCAAATTAGTGGCTCCCTCCGAGTGAATGCCCAGGACTTCAACGCATGCATTTTGTGTTGACCTCTCCTTGGTTACTCCCTTCCTAGTTTCCCCCATGCCTGGACTTTTTTTTTTAATATATAGAGGCATAATTATACTGTATCAGACAACTCAACTTTTGAGACAAGGCAGGCTTTGGACATGTAACCCACCACACTGTGTGTTTGTGACTGTGTGTGTGTCTCCCCCATCAGACTGTGAGCTCCATGAGGGCAGGGACCATGTCTTGTCCGTTCTCTGTATCCCCAGAGTGTGAAACAGAGCAAATGCTCACTGTGTGCTTAATAAATGGACAAAGAGAGGCTGAACCTTGGGGAGACAGAGACATAAACTGATGGTTTATGACACAGTGTCTCAAGCCCTGTGCAAGG
>JADRCD010209287.1:0-11157 GCA_019843815.1 Montemys delectorum | reverse complement strand
GAGAGAGAGAGAGAGAGAGAGAGAGAGAGAGAGAGAGAATGTCATTTAAAGCATGCGTGTTTACTTGGATATGTGTCTGTAGTGGAGTATGTTAGTATTCTGTAACTTTCTCAGCTGTTGTTCTTCCAAACACTTAGAATATTGTTAGTGTTACAAAAGAAATTACCTAATCAGATCCAGGAAAGCTGGTGTACTCTTCATGGTTAGAAGGTTTTATGCGTTAATGACCACTGAGTTCTTGGATCAGGAGGTAGAGAGGGAAATTCTGCAGAATTTGGTACACAATGTTTTCCAAGCTCTGTGAAAAATATTTATATTATATAATTATATGTGTTTCACACTGTATATGAATATATACATGTATATGTGTATATGTGTACATATATATATATATATATATATATATATATATATGGTCATTTTGAAAAACTGGCTAGCATTGATTGGAATCCACTTTGGGAAATTCTACCTTCAATGTATTTTTTAGTAGATGGCCAGAATATTCTTATAAGTAAGTATAGATGATAAATATTGCCATCTGTGTTTCTCATTACTTAGGTTAGAATTCAGACTTCAGTTTCTACTTTTCTTGAATCACTTACCCCAATATTTTTTCCTAATCTTAATTTCCTGTTCCTTCCTATAAACCCTTCTGATTGTTTTTAATTATCACTAATTTTTATTTTTAGTACATCAAAAGGTCAATTATAATGCTGAATGTAGCCCATGCCTTTAATCCCAGCACTCAGGAAGCAGAAGCAGGTAGACCTCTTTTGAGTTCCAGGCCAGTCTGGTCTAAATAATGAACTGCAGGTCAGCCAAGACTACATAGTGAAACCTTGTCCAAAAAAAAAAAAAAAAAACACAACAACAACAACAACACTCATTGACTTATATATACAACTGTGAAGGCTTTGCGGTTGTAAAGGGAGAGGCATTTCCGGCTCGTCAATGGAGCTGAAACTGTGCCTTCCCCCTCTATGGCTAGTTCCTTGAACTAGGTCCTGTATTTCAGCACATTCTTCCTGAGAATTGTGATTGGTTATTATTTTTGCTCTTATATTCCTCATTCTTCCTGTCTGAGTATCAAGATTACCCCATCACTTGGGTATGGTGGCACATGCTTTAATTCCAACACTTAGTAAATGGATACTGGAGGATCACAATTTCAAGGTCCGCCTGGGCAGAATAGCAAGTTCCAGGCTAGCCTCTGCATAATGAAATCTTTTTTAACTCGGCCCCTCACCCTGCAAGAAGGAAAGGGAGGGGATGGAGGGGAGGGAAGGAAAGGAAGAGAGACTTCCCTAGGAATTATTCCTTTCCTGTGGAGTGCCTGGTTCCCTGAAGGACAGCTAGGCTGGTGAAAAGGTTGCTTCTAAGATTGAATGACAGGAGTTCCAGAAGCACGATGTGAGAGCAGCTCTGCCAAGCCTGGACATGAAAATGCCTCCAAGTTGGCACCCCAGCCCTAATAAGGAACCAAGAGGCCCCTCATCAGATCACTTGGAGGACTCAGAGTCTCGTGAGCGTGGCTGTCACGTAGCCAGTGTGGGCGGGCATGGACAGCACTTTTGTTTATAGACAGCCATTCTGATCGGCAGTTGCCATGGCACACCAGTTGCTGCATGGCTTACCTATCATCTTGAGTCAATTTGTAAGCAATCCTGAGTCAAGTGGCACGTGACATGGGTCATAACAAGGCATAAATCAAAACTTAGGTGATCGGTGCCAAAGAAAAAGAGATAGGTAGATCAAAGACCACAAGAGCAGGCAGAATCCAAGAAAATGGACGGATCAAAGGACAGAAACAGAAAACTCATGGTGTTAGGAAGTTAGAAGTCTTTAAAATTCCCAAAGGCTGGATGAGGGACATATTAAAACCAACATGAAACTGGAGCTGGTGAGACAAGAGGATTGGGCCCTCAAGGGCAGCAAGGGACACATGGGACCCTGTCTTCATGATGACGACAACAACGAGGGCGACAATAGAGCTGCACAAATAGCTCAGCAGTTAAGAGCACTCTTTGCTCTTGCAGAGGACCTGGGTTTGAGTCCCAGCAACCACATGGCAGCTCACAACTGTCTGTAACCCCCATTCCAGAGGATCCAATGTCTTCTGGTGTCCTCAGACACTGTACATACACATGGCATGTGTGTGTGTGTGTGTGTGTGTGTGTGTGTATACATATACATATATGTATATACCTACAGGCAGAAATACTCATACACAAAAATAAATTAATATTTAAAGTAATGATAACGGTAATAACATCAGGCAGTTCAGAACCAGAAAGGCCAAAATATAAGGTAAAGAAGTAGATACAGATCTGCAAACGGGAATTCAGCAAGGCATGGTGGTCCATCTTATATAGTCACCAGTGCTAACAAAGAAAAGGCAAACCTGGTCTTCAAGGTGTTCCAGCCTTCCAGGACTACATGGTAAGACCTTGACTTGGGATGAGGAAAAAAAAAAAGCGTAATAACAAAAAGAAATGAGAACACCTCAGAATAGAGCTTAACCAAGAAGGACATACCACAGCGGGACACAGGACCCACCAAGAGAATTAGAAATCAAGCAGTAACATAGGAAGGGAGGCATAAAGCTTCCAAGTGAGAGAGCTTCTGCCTGAGCTGGAACGTCTTGGCTGCCTCCTGCTCACGTGGAAATCTCCCATCAGTTTGGGCGACCACCCACCATGGAGGTTTGCTACACTTGGCAGTGCTAATTTGAGACCCTGGTATGATGCTGCTTCTCTGTGTTTAATCTTAAGAAGGAAAACAAGGGGAGGGGAAAAAACCTGCTCTTAGACCAAAGAGAGAGCTTGCACACACTAAGCACTGCACCTCACAGTACCATAACGTCCCAAGCATCACCTGCATCCCATGAGACAAAGTCATGTGATGGTGCCTCAGGGATAGAGCGAATGCACGGCAGGGGTTCTGTGGATTGCATCACCTGATTCAATTTAGCTCTTTTAAGACTATGTTCAATCTATGTTAACACAATACAAAAATTGGCTGATGATGCCTTTCTCCAAACACTGCCCCGAGGTGAAGGATGCGTGGTGGCACTGTTCTTTGCCTGTTTTGCAGAGGACAGGCCATCAGTTCTATGTGCATCTTCATCTTGAGGCCCTGGGCCGGGTCCCTCAAAGGTCATACATGCTTTTTAGTCATCTGGGCTCTCTAGTCCATCACTCTAACCACTTGGCTGTGACCACAAGGCCTTCTGTGCTTTCTGAACTAGAAAGGAACCCGCTTTTGTGGGTCCGTTGTTACAAGAGACGACTGTTTTCAAGCTGGAAACCTCTTGGCGGTTTCTGTGCTATAAAATTAGGAAACAAGAATAAATAGTTTCAGTTAGAAGCAATTTGTGAATCCAGTGGGATCAGGTCCTCCTTGCCCTTCCAGACTGCTCAGTCCCTTTGCTTTGTTGTAATTTTTTTTTTTTTTTTTTTTGCCAAAAAATTTCCCTTTAAGTTTCTGTCTTTCATTCTCTGACAGTTATTTCTCAGAGAAAGACAGTCTTGTGTAGTCCAGGTTGACCCCCAAGTCACTGTGTACCTGAGTCTAGCCCCGGTCTTTTGCCGCCACCTCTGAGTGCTTGAGTATGAAGCCCGTGCCTTCATGCCTAGCTTCATTTGGCAGTTTACAGCAACCAACCACAAAAGATTTCACTGACCTGTCTTCAAATAGCTAGGTTTCAAAAGTCAGGCTATCATTGTCACATGTTTATATTTGTCTAGCATCTAGAGATTAATTAAAGTATGTGTCACCTTTGCCTTTAAGACCAGCACTCTGGAGGCAGAGGCAGGAGGATCTCTATGAGTTTGAGGCCAGCCTGGTCTACAAAGTGAGTTCCAAAGGCCAGCCTAGACTATAGAGGGAGGTCCTGCCTTACCCCAACCCAGAAACAAAAATAGAAATGAATTAAGTATTCAGGAATAGTGCATATTTTGTTAGAGGGGTTTGATAAACTCATGATATTTTGTTTGTTAGTTTTAGAAAATGTGGCCTGACTCGTGCAAGTCTATTCATAATTTTTTCAAGTCTTGTAAAATAATGAAGGTATATTAAACAACGGAAGATTATCACCATTTGCTGATTCAGAAATTCGGCAGCTTGGCTTTGGGTCTGTCTTTGCATGGAGAACCTAAAAGGCTGGGACCTCCGTCTGTAGCTGATTTTCCTCCTTCACAGCACAGCATAGTTGTATTAACAAGTCAGTGGAAAAAGGAGCAAAGAAAGCGTGCTCTTAACTTTCCTTCCCAGGGCTTGTGTTTCTGGGTAACAGGAAGAGGCGCTTCCTGCAGCTCGCTGTCGCTCCCGTTTTCCGTTTCGCTGATAGGCTCTGTGTTTGCCCACCTGGGCTCCTGGAAGCCTCAGAGGCGCATGTTCCATCCCAGAGTGTGCTTTAGGATTCTGTTGCCTGTTGAATGTTTGCCAGGGGATAGACACCCCGCTGGAGGCGAGGCTGCAGCAGGACTTTGCAAACTTTCCACTGTCTCATCACTCCTGGGAGGGGAAACAGATGTGAGCCCAGCAGGGTCTGGGTGGCTACAGCAGGCCAGCCAAGCACTGGGAAATTAGAGATTTGACATTAGAAGGGAGTATTCTTCTGCTTTAGGAGTTTAGTTTGGTTTTGAGATGGGACTCTTACTATATTAGACCAGGCTGACCTCAAACTTCTATCAATCCTCCTGCATCTATCCCAAAAATGATTGGTGATGATGATGATGATGATGATGATGATGATGATGATGATGATGATGATGATGATGGTGGTGATGATAATGGTGGTGATGGTGGTTGTGGTGATGATGTTGTAGCCAGGTATGGCTGTGTGTGCCTGTAGTTAACAACCCAGGCTGAGAAAGGATTGTTGTAAATTTGAGGCCAGCTCTAGACTACACAGAGAATTCCAGGCTAGCCTAAGCTATAGTGCAAAGAGCCTGGCTCAAACAAACAAAAAACAAAACAAAACAAAACAATTCACCAATAATTCAAGGTTCTCTTTGAACCTTCAGATCAGTTTCATGCTCTAAACAGGTACCACTACCTTTTCCCATCTGGCTCTGAGACCCCCTGGCACCTTGCTATGGTGTATGAAGTTTGCTTTGATGGACACTGTTGGTGGTTTAATTATTATGAGTACTACTGATTGGTGTTCTTTTCCCTGTGGAGTACAGTTCGCTTCCAGTACCATCTGTTTTGTCTGCTGCTGAGTCTCAGCAGCCTTTGGAAAAAGTCGGAGGCATTCAATGGACATTTGTTGAATGAATACGAAAGCCTGAACTTTAGGATTCCAGAGTCACTGAGAATTACAATATGGCCCCTGCTTCCTGGGAGACTGTGGTATCTGGAGAGAGAATGCTGTAGTAACACGAATGAAAGATAGCGAGTGACGGATGTTAAATGGGCGGCATAGGCGAAGCAGATTAAGGGAGAGGAGCAAATCCTGTGGGCTCAGGTGATCTCAGCAGGCTCCACAGAGGAGTAGGGTGAGGGGGAAAGATGGCTACTGTGGCCACCTCACTAGTCTGAGCTCATTTCCTTCATTCGACATCAGTATTTATTGGATATCTACTGTGGGTCAAGATCTGTGCTGGGAGCCAAGGTTGTATCTAGATTGTTATATCGTCTCCACCCTCACAGAGATTAGCAAAGAACTGTGCTGAAGCCAAGGTGTAGTCAAGGTGAGTTCTATAGGGGTAGCAAGGGACCCAGGTTTGACTCAGGGTCTCATCTGATGGAAGAAAATAAAGCTCACGTTGACACTGAAAGATGAGCCTGGCAGAGTCAGCCAGGGGTGGAATACGAGGAGGGGTTCTTAGTGCTCTGAGCACAGGGAACATGCATTTATGTTCCAGGAATTGGAAATGGTCCAGGAGGCCGGATCCGGGAGGACATTGGGGATGCAGTGCAAGAGGAGGTAGAACTGCAGAGGCCAGAGCGAATTTGGACTTCATCCTTGGGGCAATGAGAAGCCACTAGGGGATTTCAAAAAAGACAGAAATAAAGGTAGTCAAAAAGAGCACTGTGTGTAGAATGGTCAGAAGGCGAAGGGCTGGTTGTGGGCATGGATGGAGACGTAGATGCAGCTCGCCGTCATTCTGTAAGGGAGGGATACCTGGAGGGGGGGGAAGAGAAAATGACCAGGATGACACCCAGGTTTCTGAAACAAGTTCTTAAAATTCTAGAGGAGGAAAGGGCAGGTGAGGGTTCTTCTGGTGTATTTGAATGGTCTGAGGTAGCCAAGGGGAGATTTTGGTCAGATAACTCAGATCTGGTCCTCAGGGACAAAATCTAGGATTCAGATAGAGATTTTAAAGTTAGCAGACTATAGATAATAAATAAAACTTCAAAGCAAGTAAACACCCTTGGTGAACTTGAGGATAAAGCTACAGACACCAGAGTGTGAATTTCCTTGGGGCAGTGAGAAGCCACTCAAAAAGTATGGAACTCCTAAGGCGAGGCTCAGAAGGATACCAGTATTTAAGGCAGAGGAAGAGAGACTGGAAGAGAGACTGAGAAGAGTGATGAGAGAGAAAGCCCAGAGCTGGCTGTGTGGCTGGGGTGAATGGCCGACAGCCTCCCTTACTCAATCCTGTGGTCCTGCAGAGTTCTGGATCTCAGCCAGGCTTCAGAGGCAGTGCACAAAGAGAAGGGGACATTCCAAGCCATGGTGCCACATCTGCCAACTTCCCGACAAGAAACAGAGGGTGGGCTCAGACTGAGTAACTTGGGGAGATTTCAATAAAGAGGCTATTTACAAGGATGTAGGAAACTTTAGAGAATCAACAAGGCAGAAATCTGGCAAGAGTCATCACAGAGACCCTTTACCACTCCAAGGCCTGAAGCCAGCAAGAGGGTGGCCTTGGGGTGACATGGTCCTCTGAAACAACCTCTCCACCCCCTCCCCACCTCCTACCCCTATGTCCTCCTCTTTGCCACTGGCGCCTCCTGTTGGTCAAACAGAAGGCGGGGAAGGGCAGTGTGAGTCAGATAGTACTCCTGAGGCACAGAGCAGGGTGGACAGCGGAAATGAAGGACGAACCGAGGATTCTAGAACAGTTACCCTGGAGATGAGAACATTTGGGAGAGAGTATATTAGTTTCTGTATTGCTGTCATGACAAAGAACAAATGCAGCTGCTTAAAACAATATGAATGTGTCGTCCCTTCAGAAGTTAAAGAGGACCTCGCTGGTGTCAGTGAGACCTTGTGGCTCTCTAAAGGCTGTGGGGAGAAAGTCCTAACTTATTTCAACTTCCAGAGGCCTCACGTTCCTCTTCTCTTGTCTCTTCCTGCATCTTTGAAGCCCCAAATCATGATGTTCTGACCTTTGGTTCCAGCCATGACCACTTGGCTTTCTGCTCCGTCACCTGAATACTTTGGAGCAAATTGGGAGCACTCAGACAAGGTGGAATACTTTTCCTGTGAGAGGTCGTTAATTTAGAGCTAGAGAAATAGCTCAGTTGGTAAGATCCAGGTCCTTAGGCATAGTCCATAACGTTCACCAACATCCTGTTCCTCCCAGTCAACCGAGCCTCCCCCTAGCCACCCCAACCCATCCCACCAACCCGTAGTGCACTTTCCTATCCTGTATTTCTGTGTATGCCCTACTCTATCCTAGATGGCTCTTGCACATGCGTGTCCTCCTCAGGACCTCTTCCTTCAAGGCTCAGTGACAATGTCTTTTTCGGGTGACTCTCAAACCTTCCCCTTCTCTTCTCCATCAATTTTCAACCAACATCAGGCATTATTGTAACACTTACCGCACGGCATTCTTGCTGTCTGTGTGTCTGTCTCACTAAGTTCTGACCTTCGTGGGAGGATCTTTTCTAGATCTGTACTTGGTAGTAGCAGGTATGCAGCAAACCCTTACTGCGTCGGAAGAGCGGACTGAACACAGAATGCTGAGTTTGTCTTGCTAGGGAAGATCTGTAGATTTTTCTGCCAGGGACTGAGAAAAACTTGCATTGAGCATGAAAGTTCAGGAACGAGGCGTTTCAGAGGGGTGGAAGACTGGAAGAGATGTCTTAGCAGTATAGAGAAAGAGCAATTAGGAAGAATAACTGCAGAGATACTAGCGACCAAAATAAAGAGGACGTGAGGCTGGGAGTGATGAGACGGGGTGGGGCACTAGAAGCCCTTGGAGGGAGGGAGTCATGGGTAGATGTGATTGAAGGTCATTATTTAAAGGTAGAAACTTTCAAGCGAATTCAAAAAAAGAAACTATTAGAATACTTTCAAAGACATCATTAAAAATGGAAGATAAGGGAAGTAAGGCAAGAGAGAGTAACTGTGTGGCCAGAGCTGTGTGGCCAAGCCTCTCTCGGTTTCATTGCGTGGACTTAAGGGACAATGTGTTCTCACCCAGAGCCTCTAAACTCTTTCCTGAATGAGTCCCATTCTGTGTTCTTCACAGCACTCTCTACCCTGAAAGGGCACAAGTATGCCGCTTACAACTGCCATACAATTAGTCATTGTTCTTCACTGTTTTCAGTGGAAAGTAAGGAGAGGCTTTGGAGTAGAGTGGAAAAGCACTCACTACCCTGGGAACCAGAAGCCAGACACACCTCCAGTAGCAAGGTCCTCTGGTCACCACCAGGTCTCAGTCGTGGTCTGTAAAATCCAGTAATGGCATCTTGCAGTCTTCCTTACAGGGCTGCTCTAAGTGGGGGGGGGGGGGGGGGGGGGGGGTGGTTGGGATAATATGCTGTGTGTGAAAATCCTGCAAGCTCTGGTCGGCTCTGGAAATTAGGGTAATACTGCCTTTCAGGTCAGTTGTCTGTACAGTAGAATCCATTGCGAGCCTGGCACAATTTGTTACTAATTTTTCAGTGTACAGTAAGGAGATGATGGTGTTTCTCTTTGTCAGTGGTAGTGTGAAGTCTCAGGAAGCTGGCCCACTCGAAGGCGTGTGAGAAAGGTGTATCTTGGAAACCATGGCGCTCCCCTTTCAAAAAGGGCTGGAGAAATACAAGAACATCGACGAGGATGAGCTTCTTGGCAAACTCTCAGAAGAGGAACTGAAACAGTTGGAAAATGTTCTAGATGACCTAGATCCCGAGGTTTGTGGCGTGTGCGACTGGAGTGGGGTGCTTAATGAGCGCACAGGAGGAAGGGAGCGGGCAGCTCTTTCCTTCAGCGCTTGCTGGAGTCCCCACAGCCCCAGTGCACAGTTCTGTGTTTTTTTCCCCATTGCTGCTGAGCAATTTTTACAAGTCCCCAGTAAGTGCAAGGGCCACTAGGGTGAGAAACATCAAGTATTTCTCAAAAACTGGTTCACTATAGATGAGCAAAAGTGTTTTCATTGTGAAGGAACAGTCTCATTCAGCCTGGGGCTTGGGAGGGCGAAGAGAACAAATCTTACCAAGTATTTTCCAAGTGTCAGATCTCTTGCTAGGTCCAAGAGTCCTTGGGGGAAATGGCATTAACTCTGTTCTATAAATAGAAGGCACACTAACAAGAGTGACCCACACAGGATCCCACACTGGTAAATGTCTGAGGTGCTTTGCAAACACTCGTGGAGGATAGAGTTTCTTTTGGTTTTATTTTTTTGAGACAGGGTCTGGTGTACTCCAGGCTGACCTGGAACTCATCATGTAGCTGAGGATGACCCACACTTCTGATCTTCTTGCCTCCTCCTCCCAGGTGCTGGGATTACAGATACTTCAGCATGGTAGGGATTTAACCCATGGATTTCTGTGTGTGAGGCAAGCACTCTGCCAACTAAGCCACTGTCTCAGACTGTTTTTTGGGTTTACTGATGCAGGGTCTTGTATCCTAGATGGGCTGCAAACTCACTATATGGATGAGGATGGCCTTGAATCCCTCTGTTCTTTACCTCCCAAGTGTCTGAATAGCAAACATGAGACCCCACACTAGCCAGACTTTTTTTTTTTTTTTTAAAGGCAGGTCTCACTATGTAGTCTTGTCTAGCCTGAAACTCACTATGTAGCCCAGGCTAATCTCAAACTCATAGAAATCCACCTATCTCTGCCTGCCAATTGCTGGCATTAAATATATGTAATACAATAGCCAGCCCAGAATTTTTTTTTACGACGGAGTCTCACTATGTAGCTAAGGCTGGCCTGGAACTTATTATGTAGCCTAAGTTGGCCTCTTATGTGTTGACCATAAGCATGTGACACCATGCCTGGCTTTATATCATTTTTTTTCTCTTCTTGATTTGCTTCTTTTTGTGTTGTTGTTGTTGTTGTTGTTGTTGTTGGGGTTTTTTGTTTTGTTTTTGAGATAGGGTCTCACATAGGAGAGACTGGCTTCAAGCTCATTGTGTATGCAAGGGGAACCTTGAAATTTCTATCACTTTACCTCCACCTGTAAAGTACAGAGATTTCATGTGCTACCACATCTGGTATTATTTTATTCAAATATACAAAGAAGTTGAAATTCTATGTATAGATGAGTATCATCATCATATCAATTTCTAATATTTTCATCAGTTCTTGGAAAGCCGGGTAGCTCTTCATCGTGTTTCTTTCGCAAGTATTTTCTTCAGCCCTAATGGCATTATCTTAAACCTAAAATTGGAGGCATCCAAAATCGTGATTTAACTCTAAAGATGTAAGTGAGCAAGTCTATTCACATGGCATTTTGCTGTATGAGCACTTTGGATATTTATTTTTTTAATTTAAGTACAAATTATATGTAAGGATGGAGTCTTGGGGCTTAATCAGAGCAGGTGGGCAAAGTGCCACATGCCCATCATCCCGACACCTCAGGGAAAGAAGATTGTAAGTTTGGCAACATAGTGAGTTCTAAGGCAGCAGTTCTGAGGTGCTACAAAGGGAGACCTTGACGTAAAAATCTAAAGTACAGCCAGGCATAGTGGTGCGGTCCTTTAATCACAGTACTTGAGAGGGAGAGGCAGGCAGATTTTCGAGAGTTCGAGGCTAGCCTGGTCTGCATAGTTCCAGAACAGCCAGCCAGGGCTACCTGGTAAAACTTTGTCCAGAAAAGAAAGGAAGGGAGGGAGGGAGGGAGGAAGGAGGAAAGGAAAGAAAGGGAAAGAGGGAGAAGAAAAGGAATGAGAAGAGAAACCTAAAACAAGAGCTGGCTCTGTTAGGGCCCTGGGTGCTTAATCCCAGCACTCAGGAAGCTGAGGCAGGAGGATCAGGAGTCATGGATAA
>JADRCD010209285.1:12573-32234 GCA_019843815.1 Montemys delectorum | reverse complement strand
TGCACTCACATCATGAGTGTGACCTTCAGGTGTCACCTGCACTCACATCATGAGTGTGACCTTCAGGTGTCACCTGCACTCACACCATGAGTGTGACCTTCAGGTGTCACCTGCACTCACATCATGAGTGTGACCTTCAGGTATCACCTGCACTCTGATCATGAGTGTGACCTTCAGGTGTCACCTGCACTCTGATCATGAGTGTGACCTTCAGGTGTCACCTGCACTCTGATCATGAGTGTGACCTTCAGGTGTCACCTGCACTCACATCATGAGTGTGACCTTCAGGTGTCACCTGCACTCACACCATGAGTGTGACCTTCAGGTGTCACCTGTACTCTGATCATGAATGTGACCTTCAGATGTCACCTGCACTCACATCATGAGTGTGACCTTCAGGTGTCACCTGCACTCACATCATGAGTGTGACCTTCAAGTGTCACCTGCACTCACATCATGAGTGTGACCTTCAGGTGTCACCTGCACTCACATCAAGAACACAGCAAGTGTCCCCTCCCATTCTCTGTGACTTCTTTGTTGGATGACAGTGGTGAGTAAGCTTCTTGTATCACACAGCTATCAAAACTCTATGGACAATAGACCTGGACAGTATCCTTGGCCTTTAGCATTAGGGAAAGAGTCTTTGAAATAGTCAACTTTGGGTAGTTCTCTTTCCACACAAGAAACGGAGCACTCTGAGTTAGGAGACATGGGTGTTGTTAAACTCATTCACCAATTTTGCCATCAGACAAGTCATGTGAAGACATAAATATACCCTCTCCAGGTAAGGGCTGTGGAAAATCCTGAGAGCAGATGGCATTTGAAGTTCTTTGTCTGGTAGTCTCATGGCTGGCCTAGTCATTGAAAAGCATGGTTGAAGCCTGGCACTGGTGGTGCATGCCTATAATTCCAGCCCTTGGGAGGCAGAGGCAGGTGGATTTCTGAGTTTGAGGCCAGCCTGGTCTACAGAGTGAGTTCCAGGACAGCCAAGACTACACAGAGAAACCCTGTCTCGAAAAACCAAAAAAAGAAAAAAGAAAAGAAAAGAAAAGAAAAGCATGGTTGAAAGTCAACTACTTTAACCTGGGAGCTTTTCTGGTTCTAGCAGATCTTAGAGGCAGGGGAAGTGTTGGACCAGAAAAGAAAAAGAGAAAAAGAAAGGAAGAAAGAAAAAGGAAATGAAGAAAAGAAGTCTTGCTATATTGACACAGCTAGTTCTGAACTCATGGACTCAAGAAATCCTCTAACCTTAGTCTGCTGAGTGCTGGGCTTCGGGCATATATGTATGTATATGTGTCTATGTGTGTGTGTATATGATGTATGTGTATGTGTATATACTCTTAGGAAGCAGAAATCGGTGTTGCATCAAGGGGACACTAAGCCTCTGGTGCAGCACAGCACAGTGTCACCTTCTTAGACTTGTTGAACTGTGTCTTCCTTAGGGTTTTGTTGCTGTGAAGAGACTACAACCAAGGCAATTCATATTTAAAAAAACAACAACAACACTTAATTGGGGGCTTTTTTACAGTTTCAGAGTGTGACTTTTCATGCACAGAGCACGAGAAAGAAAGAGAGAGAGAGAGAAGTGAGCCCATGTAGCCTTATGCAAGAGAGTTGGCATACATGAACACAAACAACAGGACTACTAAGCCATCAGCTAGACGGGAAGGAAGGACCTCTGTTCACAGGCCTGCCATTCTGCAACAGATGAAGTTCCCTCTGAGTCTGGGCCTCTTAGGTTGCAGAACAAAGAGCTTTCAAATCATATTGCTGGAGACCGAGACATGAATCCTGAGAATGAGGAAGACAAGGTCGCGAATGCTGCTAAGACTGTTACTCCTCTCTGGCTAAAAACCGGGCTAGCGCTGGGATGAGCTGTGGAATGAGAATCTACAAAGAGCCACGGGGACGCTCTTTGTTTCTCCCAGGGGCTGCGTCCTCTTTTGCTGAAATACTTTGTAAGGACACACAAGGAAATAAGGCAACAGCTCCAGTCCGGGCTGTTTGCTCAACTCGTTCCCAATGGATGCGCAGTCCTGGTGCTCAGCTTCAGGGTTCTACTGCTTAGTGTTCTGCCTTTCTTACTTCATAGGATCCGACAGGATGGTCTCTGACATTTCTAAATTGTCTGTAGTCTGGATGCACACTGACGTCTGCAGCTAATGCTGCAGGTGCTGAAGCCTGCGCGTCCCGCTGCCTGTTTTCAAAGGATTCAAGACACCGATTTGGACTCACCGTATCTGATACGAAGCCCAGCATTCCCTTCGCTAACATGCTTATCACCGCTTCTTTTTTACTCCTAATCTTAAAACTAACCGAGTTCCAGGACCACCTGGCGGCTGGGAAGACGTTCATCCAGCACACCAACTTTCTCAGGGACCTCTGCGATTCACAGCCCCGTTCCACGTGGACATTCCACTCATGAAGATGTGCAAAATGAAAGGATGTCTCATTACACTCAGAGGAGGGCGCTATACAAACTTATAAAGAAATGACAATCTTTTCCTCCTTTACTATAAATACATTTAACAGCTTAGCAGAAAAACAAGCTAAATTTAAGACTGTTCACATTTGAAAATTGTATCATACTCTCTGCTGGTGATAAATAAGGGATTCCTGATAATGGAATTTTAGCATGGCCATTTCCCCGACAGATCTCTGTAGACCTTTCGTTTGTTTGTTTTTAAAGAGGGTTAGAACGGTGATCATGTTTGCAGAGTTCTGCAAGTCCCTCTACTGCCACACTTTGAAGTTCTTTTGTTTTCCTTTACTCAGAGACAGGCCTAGACAGTGCTGCTGTAATCATGAGATAGATGTGAAACCTGGCTTTGTGTAGGTTCTCATACTATAGAACGCTCATCACAGCACCAGCCCTGTTTTTAGCCAGAACAGATTCAGGATCAACATTATGCGTTCTGAACTGGATGCAAATTCCTAACTACTGTATTTGTTACCAAAAGTGGCTCTACAAATGCTACTGAAAAAAAATCTGGAAATTCCTAATGCCCTGAGTATTAATAATACAGTTTAAAAAATGTTTTAAAAAAAAAAAAAAAAAAAGACTGTTACTCCTCTCCTCGTCCAGAGCTCACTCCACTGCCCCACCTCAAATTTGCCAAGTACTCACTTCACTCCTGGAATAAGTGGAAAATGCTGTTGATAACTGAACATCTGGCTTGGAGACACAGACTGACAAGGGGTCCCTCTAGCTTCTGAGGACTTAGTATGTCACTGTCCCTGCAGAACAGCAGCCATTTATCATGAAATCATTTGAAGTTGTCACAGGCTGGTCCCCTTAGAGATCAACACAGATTCTTGGGACAATATCTGGAAAGGACACATAATACAGGTCCAGGCAAAGGGACACAAATTGAGCAGCTATATGACAGTATCAGTCTATCCTCTAGAGAACTCTAGAGCCCCTCAGAAGCATCCCACCTTGAGATCACCCTCCATATGACTACCAATCATAGAGATCTGAGAAGATGGAGCTTGGGGTATCTTGGGCTGAGGACAGTTCCCAAGTTCAATTCCCACTCATGAGAGCCATGAGTGGTCATCACTTTTTGTGCCTTGATGCGGTAGTTGATATTGATGGCCAATGTGACAGGATCTGGAATCATTTAGAGGACAAGTCTTTGGGCATGTCTGTGATGGAGCTCCTAGAGTGGGTGGTACCACTCTTAAGCTGGAGTTTGGAGTAAGTGGGAGAAGGCGAGGAAAGCACCAGCATCCGTCTCTTTAAGCTTCTTGACTTTGTAATGTGACCAGCTGCCTTGTTCCTTCCTACCACAGAACCCTCATGAAGCCTGGTGTTGGACTTATGCCTCGTGGCAGATTGTACCCTCAAACAGTCAGCCAGAATGATCCCTTTCTTTCCTAAACCATTTCTGTAAAGTATTTCTTCACAGTAACGGGAAAGTAACTACTATTCTCGGAGAGTGAGTCTGTCAGTCACAAGGAATGAAGGCCCAGGCAGTTGTGGTACATCTACTTCCAGAGAAGCTGCCCGCTACCCTCACAGACGATAGCCACACTCTCCTGCAGGATGTTTGGATATACGAAATGAAGGTCTTGTCAGATGACATTATTTGTGGCCGTATGTGGATTAGCACCTTAGCTAGTGATGTATTCCAGAAGCCTGAAGGAGAATTCTGCCTGTCTCCAGCAGCGCTGGAGGGATGACAAATCTACTCCACACTGCTGTTTATTTGGATCCTGCCACACTCTTCTGCAGCATTTAATTGTCATGGACATCATGTAGCAGGGAGGCAGCTGAGAGATGGAAATGAGCTCCCAATTTGTCTTTGGAAAATTTTCTCCATTATGAGACTAGAAAGATTAAAGGGATAATAACACCTTCTACCCATATCATGCTTTCCTCCCAGCAAAGAGCTTTCATATGCACATTATCTTATTTGAGCCTCGCAATAGTCCTGTGGGATAGTTATAATTGGAATTATTATTCATTTTAGGGGTAAAAAGAGTCTCGATAACTATGGAAACGTATGCCTTTTCCTTACTCATTTTTTAAAACCACTAACCTTTCCATTGCCTAAAATCCAAGAAGGGGGCTGGAGAGGTGGCCCAGCAGGTAGGAGTACTTGCTGGTCTTGCAGAGGATCTGAGTTAGGTTTCCAGTACCCACATCCAGCAGCTCATATCTCCTGGGACTTTAGCACCAGAGGAATCCCAATAGCTCTGACCTCTGTGAGCACCTTCACCTGTGTGCACACACCCACACCCGTATGCGTATGGCAGTCTAAAAGAAGAATAACTTTGTAAAACTTTGGAGATTTTGGAGGTCTGGTGAGATGGCTCAGCAGCCAAGAGCACTTACTGCCATTTCAGAGGATCTAGGGTTAGTTCCCAGCATTCGTATGGTGGCTCACAACTATCTTTGCCTCAAATTCCAGGGTATCTGATGCCCTCCTCTGCTGGACCCTTACATAAACTCATATAAGCACATGCACATTAAAGAAATAAATAATTTCTTAAAATCCAAGAAGGATAAATGGAATGTAATGGCAAGCAGAGAATTCCTACGGTCAAGTTCAGCTGTTTTATAATGTTTTCCCCATCTCTAAATTAATGATGCAAGACTTAAGACATTAAGCTGGGCGTGGTGGCGCACGTCTTTAATCCTAGCACTTGGGAGGCAGAGGCAGGCAGATTTCTGAGTTCAGGGCCAGCCTGGTCTACAGAGTGAGTTCCAGGACAGCCAAGGCTGCGCAGAGAAACCCTGTCTCAAAAAACCAAAAAAAAAAAAAAGAAAAAAAAAGAAAAAAAGAAAAAGACTTAAGACATTGGAGTTAAACTGCTGCCAAACAAAACTGTCCACTCCCATGCTGCTTGTTTGGGGACAGTTAAAAAAAAAAAAAAAGTAAACTAAAATCATATTTTGTGTGCAGCTAGCAGCCCAGTGGGTTACTATAAACTAGGCACAGGACTAACAAACACTAGGGAGAAATGGTCACATTTGACAAGGGTTCAGGGGAGCCCAGTTGCAAGCAGGCTTTCCCAGAAGAGGCACTGGGAGAGCCTATTCCTCAGAAGTAAGATCCCCCTCAAGCAGGCGGAGAAGTCTCAATGGGACCCCGGGCCTAACGTTAATCCTGAGCCTACTGCACTCCACGCAAGTGAGCTAAAATGAAGGCCGGAACATTCACTATGTGACTGTTGCATCCAAATCAGCATTTGGCTCCCAGGCTGCTCCTTAGATGCCAGGCAGCCAGCTGAACAGCCCGCGGCAGCCTGCTCTTGCTGTGGTCTGTTTTCTAACCGTGTATTGTGTTCTCACTGTTTGTATCGAATTCGGTAGGACTGGATTAGAACAATGTCTGACTGAAGCTTTCCTTGCAGGGGGAGACTCCTCCAGCTGAGCTCTCCCGGGGTCTTGGGGATGAGCCGCTGCTGTGCTCCCTTCTGCGCCGATTTAGCCGTCCTATTTGTACACAGATGATGCGTAAGCTGCTCCCAGGAGAAGCTGCAAGCCTTTGAACGAGGTGGTTCTTTTCATAGTTGTTTGTCTTATGTGTTTGTTCCTCTCCAGGGTGGAGTACTACTAACAGGATTAATACATGAAAACTATCAATACCGTGAATACTGAAACTTAGATTCTCCAGGAGTGCGATTTATCACTGCCTTTGGAAAGCGAGGTCATGCGCCATCACCTGTCACGTGACCACTTTTCATGCTGCCGAGAAGAAAGCAACGCTTTGCACACATCTGGGGCTCCCATCATCACTTTTAGGGGTGCGGATGAAGGAGGAGGTGCTAATCCTGGGAGCTTAAATAAACTCCACAGCACCCGGTAGCACTAGATATAGGATTGGACTTGCAGCTTTTCTCTCTTGTGTAGAGCTGACATCTGAAGGCGCACTTGCTCCACTGCTGGGGAAGTCATTAACTGAAACTTTAAAGTGTAATTTCTTCCAAAAAGATAAGGATCTTGTTTACAGATTTTTCTGACTGTCTGGAGAAATGCCTAAACTCTAAGTACTTGTTTGAAAGTGTGGGGTTGGGATTTGGAAAGTGTGGGGGTTGGACAGGAAGAAGTGATAATTTGAGATAAATGTGGCAGGGTCTTATGCAACAATTTTGGGTGGATAGGGTACTTTTCCAGACTTGACCATTTTGAGGAATTATTTGCTAAGCGGGGTGAGTGCATGCACATCTTGTGGGGGAGAGTCAATCCTTGCAGCATCTTGGGATCCAGAAGAGATTCTCTGGGTAGCAGTTAAGATCTCAACTCCTAGCTTTAAAACTACCATCTCCATGACCATGGATGTCTTAGGGCTTTATTGTTGTGAAGAGACACCATGACCAAGGCAACTCTTATAAAGAAAAACATGTAATTGGGGCTGGCTTATAGTTTCAGAGGTTTAGTCCATTATCATTATGGTGCGAAGCATGATAGTATACGGACAGATATGGTTCTGGGAGAGCAAAGATTTTTACATCTTGATCCACAAGTATCGGAAGGGGACTGGGAACCACACTGGAAGTAGCTTGAACATAGGAGACCTCAAAGCCTGTGCCTACAGTGACACATTTCCTCCAGCAAGGCTACATCTAATTCAACAAGGCCCTACTTCCTAATAGTGCCTCCCTATGAGCCAAGCATTCAAACACGTATGCGTATAGGGCCAGACCTTTTCAACCCACCATAATGAGTAGGTAAGTCGTCTGTTGTTTCTGTCCCTCTTTTTCCTCATTGATCAAATGAAAAGACAAGTGATTTGTGAGAGACATTTTCTCTCCCTCCATGATGCAGATATAGGCCAGATTAGACCAGATTAAAAGTAAATAAAGGCAGGTTTATTAGGAGACAACTCTCTGGTGGGTTCACCGATCTCCCAGGTGAATAAGGTCAGCGAAGTCACAGGTCTAGGCTACCGAAGGGGTTTTATGGGCCTTAGATGAGGAGGGATGATGAGTCAGCTAGCAGATGGGGTCATGCTCATATGTGGTCAAAAACTGAGCCCCTGGGCTGGCACTCTTAGGTAGGGGTGAGTGATGACTTGTTGGTCCAGAGTTTTCTCTGTGCAGGTAGGGTTGGGGGAAGGAGGACAGACGGGGTTTCTCAGCTTGTTCGGAGGATGTGAAGGGGCTCTAGCCTAACGATCTGTCTCCAGAGTAGCTCAATATTTTATGAATGAGTTTTTTTGGGAATCAAAACTTTATAAAAGATGCCATCACTAATGCCTTTGGTGGCATCCCGTGAGACATAGAGGAGATGTGCCTGTCCCATGGACCATTCATTCTTTGCCTCAAAGGGAACCTGGAGACCTAGAGAGAAGGGAATATCATCTGGATCCCTCACGTTTCCCAAGGAGGATCGTAAGATGGGATTTCACCATGGGTGCTAGAGAGCTAAGATATTCCAAGAGACAGTTAGAAACTGTCAACCAGATGCCACTTTTTTTCTGGTCTCTCCATTCTCTCTCCTGCCTTTTCTTGTTACGACTCCCCTTTTAGCAGAAGTTTCTGTTTTAGAAAAAAAAACAAAAACAAAAACAAACCTCTGAGGGACAGAGGCATACAAAAAGGAACTGGTCTTGAGACCCAACCAGGAAACTTCTATGTGCAAAGCTGTAACCAGAGAGAGAAGCTAGCCCACTTCTTCATAGTGAGCAGGAGAGGGGAGCCAGCCTACCTCTTCAATGTAAACAAGAGAGGGAAGTCAATCAACCTCTTCAGGATAATGGACCAAGATAGAAACAAGGTCTAGAGTGAGATAACAGTAGAAGATTCCACAGTGACATGATATCAGCTGTAGGGAGCAGACTTCCCAGGTAGCCCTAAGACGTCTGTTTTTTCAGAGGATCTGAAAGAGGAATGAAGTTATGAGGACTGGCCTGCCACTGCTGCTGAAGAGGCCAAGTGTGGTTAAGCTATGTTCCTCCCAAAAGGATTCAATCCCCTCAGAATCCATATATACCAGGGAAAGAAATGAGCTCATGCCCCATATCCATCCATCCATCTTCCCACCCACCCATCCACCCATTCATCCATCCACCCATCCATCCATCTATCCATCCACCCATCCATCCATCCATCCATCCATCCATCCATCCATCCATCCGTCTGTCCATCCATCCATCCATCCATCCAGGAATGAGTTCATGTCTCACATCCATCCCTCTATTCACCCATCCATCCATTTATCCATCCATCCATCCATCCATCCATCCATCCATCCATCCATCCATCTATCCATCCATCCATCCATCCACTTATCCATCCATCCATCCATCCATCCATCTACCCACCATCTACCCATAAATAGCTTCTAAGAGTATGCTGTGTGGCCGAATCCTCATAGATCCAACAGAGAGCACAAGACTTGAGACCTCCTGGCTCCAGAGAGCCTGAGTTCTACTGAGATGGACACTCTATAGGTATATGAAAAATGACGAATCAGAAACAAGTGGAGAGATGTGTTGGGAAGAGAACAGAGCAGAGCCCAGTGCTGGAGCATATGGGGAAGGCTGGTTTCATCCTGGGATGAGATGTGACATCTAAATTGACACTGACATAAGAGTAGAGGATAAGACCTGGGCATCTCAGACGGAAAACTTATCCCCACGCTATAGGAACAGACTTTAGAAGGCCTGAAGCAAGAGCGTACTTTCTGTGTTGTAGGCTAACAACCATGTCATTCCTACAAGGAGGTGACAAGGAGGAAGAGGAAGAGAAACAGAGAGAGACAGAGACATTTATGAAGCAAAGTCTCAAGGGTCTCAGACTAGTCCCCGGACCACGCTGAGACCACAGTTTCATTCTAAATGCTAGAGAAAGTGTGTGTTCTACACTGTCCAAGAGTCAGTCTAGCTAGTGTGTGGGAAAACAACTATCAGAGGGAAGGCATGGGAATTAGGGATCCTCTGGCTGTTTCAGTCCTCTGAGAAACCAGCAGTAGGGGGCTGGCTGATGAAGGCAGAGATGATAAACATGTTCACATCCTAGAAATATTTTTATATTCTTTAGAAGGCCTGAAGCAAGAGCGTACTTTCTGTGTTCTAGGCTAACAACCATGCCATTCCTACAAGGAGGTGACAAGGAGGAAGAGGAAGAGAAACAGAGAGAGACAGAGACATTTATGTTCCAGTCCTCATTCACCAGTGAGTTAGCTTTGGATTGTGAGAGAGGAGGTGAATGGCCATTCAAATGAGCCATTCATTGAGTCAGAGGAGACTGGAGATGGCAGTTGGGTATGTGAACCCTGGGGTGACTCAAGCCTGCAAGAGGGGGCGCTATGCAGCAGAGGAAAGTCCCGGGATTATACAAAGAGAATCATGAATGATATAAATGATCAACCTAGGGCACAAAGATTTTACTTTTTATGCTTTTGAGGTACACCCACTTACACTGAAAGGTCAATCAGTGTGTCTGTGTCTACAGATGTTATGGACTGGCATACTCCACTTGGTGAATACATGCCCGCATTTCTGCATGAGAGGTCTCTAGAGAGCAGAGGCTAGGTCATTTATTCTCAACACTTTGACTAAATATGAGCCTCTGCATTAACTATCACCCTTTCCAGGGGATGAGTGTCTCTATAATCTACCAACATCAGCCTTCCCCAGGAGTTAAGGACTTCTGTAAACCCTGACATGAGCACCGTGAAGTAGGCAGCCATGCCTCCAATAACGCTAGTACTTTCTGGATTTTTTATCTTATGCCCCTTCATATTGATATGCATTGTCAATTCAGCCTCAGCCCTTTGTGGGCATGGAAGGGCTATGGTCATCGATCAGTATTTACTAGCTGATTGATTGAGTTCCTCTCAGACTTAGCTATACCACTAATTAGCTAGTGTCCTTGAGTTAGGCCATTAGTTGTTCTGACTTCCAGTTCCACGAAAATAGCTCACAATCTTTCTGTGCTTGATTCTGTTTCCTTCCTTTCTTTCTTTCTTTTTTTATTTTATATTTTGATGTTTGCTTATTTGAAACAAGGGCTTATGTAGCCTAGGCTGGCCTCAAACTCATTGTGTAGCTGAGGATGATCTTGAACTTTTACCTCCTGATTTCAACTCACAAGTTCTGGCATCACAGCACCACGCCCAGACATAATTAATAATCACAGTGGTCCCTTCCAGCTTTAAGGGAATAGGAAGTGTCTTTTCCTCCCGTGGTTTTTGAAACCAGCCATAGAAGTCCTGCTGCCTCTGACTTGATCAATACCCCAGTCTTCCGTGTACAGGGAGTGCAAATAAAGGCAGCAGAAATAAGAAAAGAAAATGATAGCAGCTTTGCAGAGAGTCAAGGAGGGAGAAGGCCCAGGAGACGGTGGCTCAATTCCCCAGCAAAACAACTCATATAAACGGGCTGATGATAGCCTTTGATTGCCTGTGTCAAAATTAATAGACCTTAAAGAGACTTCAGAAATATGTTCTCTTGAGTTGTTCAAGAAAATCCATGCACGAGGGAAACAGAAATCTAGAAAGTCAATAGAAGTTATTGTCATTGTTTCTATTTTCTTTCTCCTGCTTTTCAAAAATAAAGACCCAAGAGGGGATCATTAAACAGGGTCTGATGGCTTCATTTATCACTAAGAAGCCATCTTGGTCCTCTCTCCTCTGCCTTTCTTTCGGTCTCTTTTCTTCTCCTTGTTTATGTGTCTGCTGCTCTTTCATCCCATACTGTGGGTTATGCTGTGGCTAGGAAAGCACAGGGTCCAGCTCAAAGGATGGCTACAGAAGGGCTCTTGGTGGTGTGGTGACTAGGTTAACACAGCTCTCATGTGACATAGGATGGGACCAAGTGAGGAACTTCCAACAGTCTGAAGAAGCTCTTCCCAATATATGAACACATGCTCATGTGCACGCGGGTGCACATGCACACAAACACACTCGTGCACACGTGTATGCGCACACACATGCACACTAATAATAAACAGATTGCATCAGGTACAAAAATACCTGGCTGCATAAACAGGATCAGTACTTTCTATTCTTCACTCAGTAGCTTCATACGGTGTTACTCAGACGCCCTCACAGGGTTACTCGGACCTCATCACGGTGCTACTCAGACGACATCACGGTGTTACTCGGACCCCTTCACAGTGTTACTCAGACGCCATCACAGTGCCACTCAGACGCCATCACAGTGCTACTCAGATGCCATCACAGTGCCACTCAGATGCCATCACAGTGCTACTCAGATGACATCACGGTGTTACTCGGACCCCTTCACAGTGTTACTCGGACGCCATCACGGTGTTACTCAGACGGATGTCATCACAGTGTTACTCAGATGCCATCGCAGGGTCAAGTTAAACATGTCCCTAAATGACGCTACACAATTTCTACACTCAGCTCTCTTGAACTCTGTTTGTGTATCTGTGTTTTCACTCTTCTGGAGCTCTGTTCTACCCGTGCCCTCGCTGAGCGTAAGCAAGGAGAAAGAGCCAGGCCTTTGTGTGCTTTGTGTATGGTGTGTGGCTCCAGTTGCATGTCCCTCCAGCAGCTTTGGAGTCACGGCAGAAGTCTGCAAATGGGAAAGAGACAGTAGATGTCCTTAGGAAACTGAAAATGTGAGTTTCTAAGCCCTGGGGACCTTCATTCTGGGTTTGCTCAAAGTCTATTTTTACTTCATTGATTCCAGCTACAGCTGAGACTGCGTTTGCCCATTCACTTAAAAATGCTTCATTTCCCTTCCTCTCCTTGATGTCTTTCTCTGCTCTGCCCTTGGAAGTGAGAGAGAATTACATTGTCTCTGCTGCTCAGCATGGAAGCTCCCAGTGCCTTCCTTCCTGGGTGCAGACAGATGTTGTAGAACCCACTGGCCTGCCTCGAGAGAACCACTAGGAAATCTGTGACTGCTGACCAGTGAACAACGCTGTCTGCCGAGAGCATGCTGGATTTGGAGAGACCTCTCTGGGGCTCACTGATTGTTACTCCAGCTCCATGGGATCCTGCCACCTCTTTGGGCCTCCATGGGACACCAGGGATGCATATGCTGTACATTTAGACATCTAGGCTAAACACTCATACAAATAAAATACAACAAATAAATAAAGCCTTTAAAAAAGATTTTTCAAATAATCAAATGAGAAGCTTTAGCACTAAGGAGGTGATCAGTAAATTATAGACCTCTCTCTTCCATTGTCTGTAAAATCTGTTTTAAGTCCTGGCCAGAAAGCAGGCAAATGACTTCTTGCACCTAGACATTTTCAGGCTTTCCTAACTTGTCTTCATCTCCATCCTTGCAAATATCTGGAAGTGACTACAAAAACTATGCCCCAAACCCACAATGAGAATGCCCAGCCTCTATTGCAGGCAACATGATTCTCACGGAATCACCGTCTGTCTAAATTACACAAAGTTACAGAGGATGAAAAGCAGATCAAAATGAAATTCACACCGAACTTGGCAGTGCAAGTCAAAACGCTCAGCCTCCCTGGACACTAAAAAAAGTAGAGCAATGCTGCCCCCAAGTGTTCGTACTCTGAATGGCAGTTTTTAACTGCTGGGTTTTTCTTTAACTCCCTCAATCTGATGGGTAACCGCCTAGCTTCAAACTGATCCCCGTCCATGTCAAGAAAGTACAGGGTTGATGGAAACTGCTAGCATAAATAAAATATCAAAGGACTGTGTTGGTAATCGTGGCAATCAAGATAGTGGGACTGCAGTGGGAAAAACGAATCCTCTTGAAAGAGGAATAAAAGACACAGCCCTTATTGATGCAAGACAGGTTTTGAAAATGTGGTGTTTGTTCTACCCACGTGAGAATCTCTGAAACGCTTCAGTAAAGATCCAGATTCCAGGTCCCATACTCAGAGCTGTGGGGGAAGGTACAGTTTATACTGTTAATGGGTGCCCTACCGGAGGCATTTTAGGTTTGGGAACAGAAGCCGGTGAATGAGCAGCCATGACGAGTCATTGACTTACTGTATAACACGAGACAGTGAAATCGACAGGCTGGAGGAGCAATCATGTCTAGAACAGACAGAATCTTCAAATGGAAAGAGAGGTTTTAATATGGTAGGGGGAAAAACTTTCACAGTATCTTAAAGCTGGAAGAGATTATTAAGATTATGAGTTATAACAGGTGGTCTCAGCACTTGTGAGTTGAGCTGGAGAGTCACGTGATTCCCCAAGTAAACAGAGTCCTTGGCCCAAGTTGGTTCCACTCATCCTTTTAAAAGGTAGGAGAATGCCTGTCCTTGGCATTTGCCTTCTTCCAGGGCTAGCAAGGTGCTTGGCAGCCTAATACTCACATTTAATGAATGCACTGAAGGGCAGAAGGAGATGCTCAGATTCAAGTGAGCCTTCCTTTGAGTGGGCTCCCTTCAGCCGCTTCCTGAGGAGGCCACAGCACCATGGGACCTCAGCTTATTCCCTATGTAGTGTGGCTGGTGAACAGCCACCATGGAATGAGAGTCCCAAGGCACCCTGAAGGCTGCTCAGGTGGAGTCCCAGTGTCGTCCATTGTGGACCTGTTGGTGGTTTGGAAATGAAAAAGAAAAAAAAGCAGATAAAAATGTCCATTGGTGACATTTGCCTATTCCTATGGTTATATACTCCCAGAGTGGCCCATTTTAAGACACAGTGTGGCATCCCTGAACATTCACAACAGATTCAACCTCAAACAATCACCTAAGCATAAACAATAAGAGCATATAATAACACCATTAAGAAGTGATGTTTTGAGTATACATTGTCTGTTTCTAATATAGTATATTGAATTATAAAAATATATGAACTTAATTTTTAAATCCAATCATGCTTTTTGCAAGTTTCTCATAACTATGAAAATCAGCTCTTGAGAGCTGGTAGGAGCTAGTTGTGGTACTCCATCAACTTGACCTAATAATTACTCTGCCATTAACCTGAGGCCAAAGACAGAGACCATGGGCAATCTTGGGGAAGAAGTCATTGATGGGGCTGCTGAGAATAGCATTCCTCTCTTCTGGCTCCGAGGCCACCACTGAGTGTATCCACTTAATGTTGATTGTTGAAAGTGTCAGATAGTAGAGAAGGTTGTGGCCAAAGCATGGGAAGACCTGGCTTCTGGTCTTCATGGCACCATGACTAAGTTGTTTAGCTTAGTCTCTGGGCCCTGTTTCCTCATCTGGGGGAGAAAGCAGTTGAGACTTATGAATCTGAAGTCTCTGTCCTCAAGATCTGACTTCCCTGTTGGCTCCCAGGGTAAAGGAACTTTCTAACACACAAGAAGAGGCTCTAATTCATGGAAAACTTTACTGAGAGCTCAACTTGTCTGTTCATGACAGGAGTTCAGGGGCATGCATAGGATATCCTGGAAATTCCAGAAAGGGGCACGCCTGTGCCAGAGGGCTGGAGCAGGCTTTAGGACCACAGCCTTGGATTGCTTAGGAAACACATCAGGCCAAGTTCCAGCCAAGTCCTTTCTCATCTCTCCTGGGAGATGACTGTGGGATAGGAAGTCACAGGAGAGAGATGATGACGTAAATACCACAGACTGTTACTTTTAAATGGCAAACTTTATCAGCAGTGAATTACATTTCATCCTTTAAAAGCAAGAATAGAGAGAAGTCTCTTAGGGATAGAGAGGGGTGAAAGAATGTTCTAGAAGCCTCTATACTTAATTCCTAATAGAAAGTCTTTCCTTTGGAATTAAGAATTGTAACAAAATGCCTTTTTTTTTTTTCCGAAACAGGGTTTCTCTGTGTAGCCCTGGCTGTCCTTGAACTCAGAAATCTGCCTGCCTCTGCCTCCCAAGTGCTGGGATTAAAGGCATGCACCACCACTGCCTGGCATGCATTTCTGTATTCTTTGATCAGCACTCCAGTGAAACTTGGCTATCCCATGATAGAAGAGCAAGACCAGGAGCATGGACATCCATCCTTGTCCTAAGTGAAGGAGAATGGAAAGGAAGGGTGGATTGTGATGGCTCTTGCTCCATCCAGGTCTCCCAGGACTTCCTTTCCATAGTAAGAGTTCTTTAGGCAGTGCCTGGCAAGGGTTCTGGGCCTCTTCCCCCAGCAACCTATGGCCCCAGTGGAAAAATTCCCCTCCCCTTTTGTTGAGCTGGGGCTGAGATGGAAGTTTCCAGAGGAATTTTTTCCTCAGAACCCAAGGGGTGGAAAATAAGTACAAGGTTCTTAGAAAAATTCCTATTCTGGTGGAGTGTAGCTTTCCACAGTGATGGAAGCACAGACTCGGGCTAAAGGGAAGGGCTAGTGGGCTCTTTCTCTGGTCTCAAACCTAAGCAGCATCCCAGTTGGTGCCGACCCCTCCTATGCCTTTCCCATAGCATTTTTGGGCTGGGGCTATTGGAAACGAGTCTGAAAGGCCCTGTTCCTGTGGTGTAGGCAGAGCCCTTGCTCCTGACACCATTCAAGTGGGCTTTAGAATTGTGGGGGGACAGATCTAGCCAATACCATGGATACCCTCTGGTCTAACATCCAGCCCATGCATTCTCTTTTCAGTGAAGACCTTTAGAGTCTTTTGCACCTATAGTGCCAAGGCTGGTAGGCTCTTGTGTGTTGCCTGTAGGCTGGCCCAAGGCATATGGTATATATCTTGAAAGCTGGACAAGCCTTCCCATGGCTTCTCAGGACTGGGGATTCAGAATGTACTCTTTTAGGTCAGAGAATCAAGCCTGCTCATCACTTAGCCAACTGAGTAGACCCCAGGCTTTGGAAGGCAAGGAAAGGCAGCCTACAGTCTCTTGTCTTTGTGTGCTCACTGGCATCTCCTTGAAGAAGCTGTAGGTGGTGGTGTGGTTCAGGTGGCGCTGGTCCAGGAGAGACAGGACCTAGGAGTCTTGGCACTGGTTGGCTCTCACAAGCAGAAATTCAGAGGGTTGCCCCTGGACCCGAGCTTTCATCAGGCAGAAATTATAGAGCAGCTGAGCCGTTACAGGCGTCACAACCCCAGCCTCTGAGCTCAGACCTGCTCAGCCTGCAGGAGGGGATGTAGACTCTCAGGGAGTTTTCCAGTCCACACAGATCTCATTCCCCATGGCCTCTGATATTACTGACTCAGTCCTGGAAGTCACTAGCTAACTGTACCACTCAAGCATCAGCAGACCTGGGCCCAACAAGGCACTTGTCTTCCCAGGCCTCTACCCAATGGTCTCAAGACAAAGCCTCTATGGCCTTCTGCACAGCACTAGTCCTGTCACAGGGAGACAGGAGACAGGAGACAGGATGAGCATGCTCAGTTCCTCTGTGAAACCCCCACTCAGGAGCTTTCTCCTGCCAGGTTCAAAAAGCTCAGTGACCAGATCTCTCTCTCTCTCTCTCTCTCTCTCTCTCTCTCTCTCTCTCTCTCTCTCTCTCTCACCACTTTTTTCAACTAATGTTCCAGAGAACTGGGATCAAGATACTGAACACTCCCCTGTACCCTGAACTCTGTCTGGATTGAGCCCAGTAGGTCAAATGCCAACCTTCTTTCCCTCAGAAAAAGCCCTGTGGGTTTTTTTTCCCTTTCTTAACTCAACTCTGTCTAAAACCACCTAGTCCTTTAAGAGCTTTATCCCCCTTCACTCTTTAAATGCAGTAGAGGTTAGAATTTGGATCCCCATTCCCCTAGGGTTGTTTCGGTTTTGTGGGGTTTCCTTTTGTCCAGCATCCAGTTGGTGGATCCAAATGGATCTGATCCATAAGACAGGAAGTGGGCTCAGCTCTATGGACAGTGGCCTGCAGCTCCCATTTGGAGGCAGGTTAGGGGTGAGCGCCCAGGAGAGGCTGCTTCATGATCTGATGCCTCCAAAGCAGGAGGGCTAGAAACAGAGGGTAGGGGCGGGGATGGGGAGGTTTGCCCTCCCCCTAGCAGTGTCTGGCCCCACTCAGATGTCTCCGTTCTTCAATGAGATAATTCAGTGTGTACTTTGCTCTCACTTCTTTGATTATTAAAATTTCTAGAGACTGGTCTAAGATGGGAATGTTCATAGTTAAAAAAAAAAAAAAGAGGGTGGTTCTGACCCTTAAAGAGCCATAGAAATGTGTTTTGGACACTCTAAAGTCTTTCAAACTACAGGCCTAGGCAGGCTTGATAGAGTCAAGACATTAGAGGGAAAGACAGAAACTGGTGAGGTTGGCTTCCAACAAGCCACTGTAGAACTTGAGCCCTGTGGGAGAGACCTATCCCACCGTGGTGCTCTATGGCTATAGACAGCTGATATCACACACTTCTTTGTTTCAAGAGATTTGGCCCGGTAGAACTGAGCAGGACCCTGTCTCTGGGATAGACCATGACAGCCTAGCAGAAATGTGATTCTCCTGGGTCAAAGGTCCTTTTCAAGACAGCTCTGGCTCACAACTGGAACATCTCAGCCCCCTCTAAGCTCCCCACCCCCACGTCCCCTTAGCACTGCCCCGAAGCTTACCCCAGATCCTTGATCTGTAGGACAGTTGGGCGGTAGCCTCCTGTCAGTCCCCACCTCCTCTATCTTACCAGGTCATCCTCCAGGGTTCTTTCGTAGCTCTAGCCAGTGCCCAGGACCTTGGTGACAGTCTTTATTACATTTTCAAAATTATCACACCAGCACTGCCAGCCTAGAGAATGGTGCTTCTGTGGCCTGGACTCTGAGGAGACAACAGTATAGTGGTCAGACGCTCTGTTGCTAAGACTAAATCCTGCAGGAAAATAACATAAAAGATGGAGGACTTTGGTGCATGGTTTTAGACGTCTCACTGTGGTCTGCTGACGTCATGGCTATGGGCCTAAAAGAAGGCTGAAAATCTCACGTGGAAGGCTAGAGCGCAGTGGCTTATGCAGGACAGGATGCAAAGAGGACTTGTGCCTACCCAGGGAGCACTTCCTCTCAAGAGGTCCCACCTCCGAATTTTCCATACTTCCAAGTGACATCGTCATGTTAAGAAGCCATCAAAGGATTTATCGAGTGATGAGATCAGAGGCCTGAGAAGTCAGTCACTTCCCTACACCCCACCAGTTGGCAGCCAAGCTCCAGGCTCATAAACCTGTTGGGAGCAGGGGTGTTGCCTGTGAAAGCCATAGCAGGCAGAAAGAAGGGGCATTCTTAAATGGGAGACAAGCAGACAGAGAGGGCACTGTTTCAGGATAACCTGGAGGATGCCTGTAATTGCTAGTCCACCACCTCTGCCAAGGCATCTGCAGGAAATTTTGGTCCTAGAGTGACCACCTAGCTGAACCTAGCTGAAGTACTCCTCTACCTTTACTGTGGAGGAGCAGGAGGTGGCCAGAGAAAAACAGCAAATGGCAGTGCAAGACACCAGCCAGGTGTGCACTGCACTTCATGGTTGCCCAGAAAACAAGGGCTCAAAGGGAAGGCCCCAGAATCAGGCTGTTTTCTCTCTCTCTCTCTCTCTCTCTCTCTCTCTCTCTCTCTCTCTCTCTCTCTCTCTCTCTCTCTCTCTCTCTCTCTCTCTCTCTCTCGGCATCTCCTGCCCTCCTATCCCCAACCTCTCATTCCCGCAAGGTGAGTCACAGAAACCGAAATTCTTCTTGTAAACCCCTCAAGGTACTTGCGTGGTCAAGCCCCACCCCTGAGAATCTCCAACTTCCAGATTCTGCCCAAAGAACACTTTAATAGCCATCTGGACCCAGACGATCAACACGCAAGTGGCAAAACTTTGTCCTACAGAGTAAAAAGCCCAAGATGAGGCCACATAAGTCCGCCAATCCCAGGCCACCTTTGAAAGCTCCTCCCTCCCCCAAGAAGTTATCTATATAAACCCTGCCTCTCACTCAGTTCTTTGCGGCTTCTCTTCCAGGCAGAGACAACCACTCTCCTGTGTTTTTCCCAATAAATGTCTAGTGTGAGGTTTGTTGTGCTATGTGACTTCGTGGTTAGATTTCCTCCACATCTGTTATCTGTGGTCCCTGGGTGGGGAGCAGGGAGGATTTCTCTGAGCTGACTGGTTTCTTTCATATGCTGATCTCACAGCCTGATGTCACTCCCCACCTCCTTCTCTCTTAATTCTTCTATCCTAGAAGTTTGGCTTTGGCTGTGATAGATTTGAGGTTTTAAAATAAATGGCTCAGTGGTTAAGAGTATGCACTGCTTTTGTAGAGCACCCAAGTTTAGTTCCCAGTACCCACATCCAAAGACTCACCCCTGCCTATACCTTCAGCTCCAAGGAATTCAATATCCTCTTCTAGATTCTGTGGGTACCCGCACTCACAAATGCACTCACACGTGCATGCATGTGCACACACACACACACACACACACACACAC
>JADRCD010209285.1:0-12173 GCA_019843815.1 Montemys delectorum | reverse complement strand
CACACACACACACACACACACACACACACCACACTTAGAGACCCTTCAGCAGGACAATTAGCCAGCCAAACTATTTGACAGAGATGCCATCTATCAGTGGGACAGGGAATGGGGAGGATGCAGGTGAAAGAGTGGAGGCAGAGAAGTTATCCAGCTGATGAAGAAGAGGCAGCGAGGGAGACAATTCCTGCTGGCCTGCTTCTCACTGGGCAAAGGGTGGTATCCTGAGTCAGTGGTGGGAGGGGAGGGGAAATCTACTGGTGAGATTTGTGCTTGACCCCAGATCCATTTTCTCCGTTGCAGGACATGTACCACATTTCCCCAATGTGCCCCCTCCTCTGTGCCACTTCAGTGAGAATCCAGAGGCATCAGGCATGTTCCTTAGACGTGTCAATTTCCCATGGGCCCACTCAGGATCCCAGTGAATAAAAAGCAAAGAGCAGGAATTAGGGAAATCTTTGATATCAGAGATTCACAAGTCTTCCCTCTTTCCTGCATTTACCTTGCTTACTTGTGGTGTTTGGAGCATAGGAAAAAGAACAGAGTTAGGGGGAAGATGGTGTTTGACCTTAGAGATGTTTGCAGATATGTACTAGACACTTTTATGTGAAGCAACAGAGCTTGAAGAGCTGTTGTGGCTGGGGCAGGCAGAGCTGAGAGGAGAATGTATGTCCAGGGATCATTTGAAATTGGATGCAATTTTTCTCTTCTGTCTTCTTCGGTATATGACCTTTACACACGGGCAGTCCTAGGAGCCCAACGTCTGGGAAGAGACCAGAACTTGTTACAGAAGAATTGCTTAGAGAAAGGCCAAGTTCATATTCACTTTTGACATTTAAAGATGAGCGAGGCTACGCTCTTGAGGCCAAGATATTATCCGGAGAGATAATTCACTAACGGCCTTTGCCTTCCTGTTCCTCTGCTGCTCAAGATAAACATGGCCCGCTTCTGTCTTTAAGGCCGAAATGGAAACTAGAAGATGGTAATTGGGGCACAAGGGATGTCAGCATAAAAATACAATTCAAAGGTAATGGGAGACGGTTCACTTTGGAGTCAAGTGTGAGTGACCACAACCTGGGAACATGGATGTAGGTCACTCCAAATTTCAATGTTCCGACGTGACAGCATTTTGGTAGAGTCTTTATGGTAACAGAACAATGGAAGTCATAACGTAAGGTACTTTTCAAATACACTGGTGGAAACATTGGGAAGGTAGGTTAAAGAAAAGGAGGAAGTCTCTGCTGGGGGCCTCAGATGGTACCTGATTACATTTCCTTTTGACTGATGGAAGCCTTCCAAAAAGTTGTATCTGTTGGCTATCTGTTAGTCCCAGGGTTGTTAGGGTAGGCACAGGGTGGACAAGAAGCAGCTGTTGTGGCAGCTAAAGGTGGTATCTAAATTAGGATTTCATTGCTGTGAAGAGATACCATGACTCAAGGAAACTCTTATAAAGGTAAACATTTAATTGGGGCTGGCTTACAGTTCCAGAGGTTGAGTCCATTATCATCATGGCAGGAAGCATGGCAAGGAAGCTCAAGGTCAAGAGCCTCTCCCAGCAGAGCCAAGCCAGGTCAGTCAGATGGAAAGGCTGAACATTTGAATCCAAGACTCAGCTTTCTAAGGAAGTTTTGGAGTTACACAACCCAGTTAAGCCACACATGCCATAGGCCTCATTTCATATAATTTTTAAATCTAATGCCTAAGGATGTTTTGACTGCGTGCATGTCTGAGTACCACATACGTGTCTGGGTGCCTGTGGAGCTCAGAAGATGGCATCGGATCCCCCGGGACCAGAGCTTTAGATGGTTCTGCTGGGAATTGGACCTAGGTCCTCTGGAGGAGCAGCCAATGCTCTCAAGCACGGGGCCATCTCTCCAGGCCCCCTTATGTAAAACTTTCCTTCTAACACTCTATAGCTAGAGTGTATAGCCTTTGAGTTTCATGGAGGACTCACAGGGTTAAGAGTAGAAGATTCGGGGAGATTTTTGACTTGTTAGAGAAATGTCAGGGCAGGGATACCAAACATGAGGAGCAGAGGGTTCAAGAGCAAGTGGCTAGAAGAGGGAAGTGGTGATGGGGGGTCAGTGCTGCAAGGGAAGAGGCTGGAGTGTAGCTTAGAAAGCCAGGGCATAGGAAGACAACAAAAAATACAGCTTCACATTGCAAGAGGAAGAGATGATAAAGATGGGAAAGAATCACTTGATTAATATAGCCAAGGGGCTTGGCCTCACCTTGGGTCTGTTTCAAAAATGGGTGGGATGTCACAAATGCAGTAGACTGAACACTATCAACCAATGTAATTTTACAAATGAAGGTTGAAGGGAAGCTGGGGTCACCCTAGGAGTAATTCCCAAAGCTTTGTCAACCTAAGTTCTTGTTGATACAATTATGTTAATACATTTCTACTCTTTGACCAAAAAAAAAAAAAAAATACTCAAAACAGAAAAAAATAAAAAAAAAAAAAATAAAACAATTGTTTCCACAGTCCTGGCTCTAACACTTTTACAATTTTTATGTGGCCACAGGCGATACACGCTGTGTTATATTTTATTTTCTGCAAATAGCCACAACCTCCCAGTGCTGCATGCTCTTGTGGACCCTGCCACTCTTCACCCATAGAGCGGTGTTGCATTCCCTTCAGCCCTGACAACCAGATGAGGCTTGGTGGTTTTCACTGGAGAGAGGGGGAAGTAGACCTGTATAATTGTCAAGATTGGGTTGCATGAGCTGAATTGGTTTCTGCCTGGCTCCCTTAGAGACTTCTGCCTTTGGAGCCCAGCCATGATGTCCTGAGAGAGCCCAAGCTAATTATAGTCCCCTAGCCAACAGCCAGCCAGGGACTCAGCTGAGGCCAGTACCAACTGCCAGAACAGAACTCGATGGAACAGGCCTGGATGAAGCTTCCAGGGATTTCCAGCGCTAGCTGGGTCCAGCCTCGTGAGTCCAGCCTCGCAGGCCCAGACCAGCCTATCACACTGCTTATTCAGTTGGAACTCCTGACCTGCAGTAAGTGACTGTGTCATGCCACCAAGTTTTAAGGTAATTTCTTAAACAGCCGCAGTAGCTGGATCACACGGGGCTTTGTTTTCATAACTTTTGCATTGATTAGCATAAACATTTTCTCATGTTGCTGGATATCATCATAATCTCTCAATTGGGTAGCAAAATATTTTGAGTTGCTGTAGTGTGTTTATTTAAATATTGTGCTATTCTTGGCTATTTAGAGGGCTTCTCATCTCACTATTTAACTGCTGATATAAAAAGTTGTGTGCAGAGATGCTTCTTTTTTACTGGATTGCTTCACTGGGACAAATTCCCAGAAGTAGAATTACATTTGGGTACCAGCATTTGCATGGCATCCCAAATGGAGAACCAAATTCCTTATCAAATACACCAATAATCTGCCATCAGTTATGCTTGGCAGTATCCATACATAAATCACTCAAATTTGTTTTGAACACACACACACACACACACACACACACAAATATAATCCCAATAATGACACACTTTTACAGTATTGTCACTGGTGTTAGACACCCTCATCAATAGTGCTAATTTAATCAACAGAACTTGATTATCATTGTTTATACAGATTTTTTTTATACTGTAGAAATTGTTTTCAATCCTATCTGAAGTGTCTCTATGTATTCTACATCTAATAATGTATTTCTTGGAGCCCTTCAAAATCATTGCTTTTTTTTTTCTTTAAGCAAGACATGGTAGCACACACCTTTAATATCAGTGTTTGGAAAGCAGAGGCAGGCATATCTCTGTGTGTTCAAGGCCAGCCTTGTCTACATAATGAGACCCAGTCTTAAAAATTAAATTAAAATAAAAAAAGAAAATCTTTTTTTTTCTTTTTAAAGCTGCAAATTACAATCAACTAATAGACTATGAAAGTACATTGATTATGCTGTGGTAAGCATATCTCCCTTCCAATTAGTAGACTATGAAATGGATTAAGTGCCCCCTGACCAGTATTACAAAGAACATTTGGATACTATAGCATGGAAACAGCAGGTCCTTATGCACTCAATAAATCTCTCTCTCCTTCTCCTCTCTTCCTCTCTGTCTCTGTCTCTCTCTGTCTCTCTCTGTCTCTCTCTGTTTGTCTCTGTGTGTGTGTGTGTGTGTGTGTGTGTGTGTGAAACTTACTGTTCCAAGGTAAATTTGTATTAGATCATGATATAAAGTAGTCTGGGCCTGGAGAGACGCTCCTTCAGTTAAGAGCATTTGCTGCTCTTCTGAGGACCTGAGTGCAGTTCCTAGCACCCACATTGGGCAACTCATAAGCGCCTGTAACTCCAGCTCCAAGGGATAGGAAAGCCCTGACCTCCATGAGCACTCAAAGTCACATGCATAGGCTAGCATGCAGAATCACACAAACATATAATTAGTAAAAATAAAACTTTTCTTAAAAGAAGAAATATTCTTAGTGCAACAAAAATATTTTTAAAACACCAGCCTTGGGCTGGCATGATGGTTTGTTCCATGGACAAAGACACTTGCCACCAAACTTGACAATCTGAGACCCTCAGCTCAAGCCCTGGGACCCTCATGGTGGAAGGAGAGAACCGACTTTTGCAAGTTGTATGCACACACACACACACACACACACACACACACACTAAGTGTTTTAAAGATTTAAAATATCAGCTTTATAACTCATATTTATTACCATAGATATGATATCTAAATCATGGTGTGCATGTTCAGTTCTTCCGGGTTTCAGGAGACTGACTCCTGACTATCTTGCTACACGTGGCACAACTCATGGAGTAATGCAGCTTGACATAGAGTTTGGGAAGCACATAAACACCAAAGACCCTTGCTTCAGATTATGTCTCCGACTGAAGCAGCCTCTACAGTGACCTTTGTAACAGCCTTGTCTTTGGGCACGCACCCAGCACAGTTCCTATAGTGAATTGGCAGTTCATGGCCACAGCCCCTTTTTGGCAAAAATCTCCTTGTTCGTTCATTTTTGGTCACCTTGGAGCAAGACCCTCTTTTCCGTTTTGATGTATATTTCCAAGCCTGCGACTTCGCTTTTTATATAGAACTATCTCTCTTTTGCGCTGCTTCAATTTTTCATGCAGCCAAACCCAGCCACCCCTTCTAATGTTCCTGTCTAATTTCCATTGAAAACAGAAAACCACCTTGTTCCCACCGATGTGATAAAAGATCGAGCCCGTGTTTTGCTCACTCAGTCCTTACCAAGGCATCCTCTCCACACCCCTCGAACTAGAACTTTACAACAGCTCAGCAAAACGCAAAGGAAGAGCTGAGGCACAGACGCTATTGTGAAGCCAGTAAGGGGAAAGAGCCTGTGAGGATCATGAGCGCATGCGCCCCACGCCTCACTTACCAGTCATCGGCTTCCGTGGTGTCAGCAAAATGGTTTGTGGCGCAAATGCTGACTGAACAAATATTGTAATAACGCCGAGTTGACTCCAGCAAGCGATGAGAGGAAGTAATGATTCCAGGACCCATTCAGAACCCAGAACGAGACACGAGAGTTGAATTCTGGGACAAAATTCTCGATGAGTATCGAATAATTTTTGTTTATTGAAGAAACATTTCTCCTCTCCATCACCTGTGGGCTCTGCCATTATTCCCATTGCATAGATGATCGAATTGCAGAGTAAAAGGCCTTGCGACTTGTTGTAGGTCAACAAGCTAATAGGTATCTGGAATTGGAACCTGAGCCTACGCTATTCTTTACTACATTTGAAAGGAGAGGCTCCTGTGCCTCTCCTAGGGAAACCATGGGCAGATGAAGGAAGTCGGGGTTGCTTACAACGCAGGGGTCTCAAAAGGATATACAGATTGCTCTGTGGGAATCTGCCACGGTGCCTCTTCTACCCTGTGGAGTTTCCTTCAATGAATCAGATCTGGAATGCAAACTGTCCTTATGGGGTAAAGACTGGGTTTTATATTCCATCAGTGACTTCCCTGGATTCCACCGGATTATGACAATTTGGCTCAGAGATGGCCGCTCAGAGCAGCTTCAGCAGCCAGATGCATGAATCTGGTCCCAGTGTGACCTCCTCATGTCCTCCTTTGTGAAAAGGGGACAATCCTGCTCTTGGCTTCCTGGGGTCCTCGTGACACACAAGCTGGCCCACAGTGAGTGCTATTCTGGTATTTGTCAGTCTACGCCATGGTCATTTCTTCTGAACTGATATGTTTCCATTAGCTGGACTTGTCATTGTGCTTGGATTATCTAGGAGGCATCCACACCAACAGCTGCAGACTTGGGGTGAACTTTTATTTGGGTCCTTACAGTCATTTTTGCTTTCCTGATATTTTATATGTGCTTCTTACAATGCATGGGAGCTGAGTGGGACGACCAGAAATCCCTGTTTAGTCCTGCTATCCCAGCATAGTTACTGTTGGTGGCTTCCCTAGTTAAAAATATGCTCACTGCAAAGATACACCATATGGTCAGTCTATTTGGAGAGCAACAACCCTCCTACCTGTGGTTACTATTACGGGAGCTTTGTCCGAGACCCAAAGCTTCAGAGAACTGAGGTTTTGTTATTGTCTTTGTGTGAGCTATGAAAGCTGTGAAGACTTTCTTTTAATAATCCAAAGAACCCTTCTAAGAATATTTCAAGTATGTACAATTAAAAGAACACAGTTACATCATCTTGAAAGTCTGCTATCAAAATATTGAGAAAATTCATAGTTTAATAATAAATATGTTTTTATTAATGATCAAAGAACAGATCTGGTGACAAAAAACTACGGTAATTTCAAAATGGTAATGAGCATCGGTGACACTTTAAGAAATTTGTAACAGCAGCACACATGATAACAACTGGGATCTTCTCTCTCTCTCCTTCCCTCCCTTCCTTTGATTTTTATTATCAAGGATATTGTGGCTAGAAGGTGTTATAAAAGAGGATCATTTTAGAAAGGCTTGCTCTCACCCCTTGCGTCAGGTACTTCTCTGTTACTGTGATAAAGCACCGTGACCAAACGCAATCCATGGAAGGAGTTTATTTCATCTGTAGAAGGATAAGACTCCATCATGGCAGGAAGGCATGGAAGCAAGCGGTAGTCATCGCAAAAGAGAAGGAAGATAAGAGCCTCCATCTTGAACCACAAGTACTATGCAGAGAGAGTAAACTGAAGAAGGGCAAATCTATGGACTCTCAAAGCCTGCCTCAGTGACAGATATACTTCCTTCAGCAGGGCTACAGCACCTAAACTTCCCACAAACAGCGCCACCACCTGGGGACCAAGTGTTCCAACACTTGGGCCTGTAGAGGCCGATTCTCATTTATAACCACCATGATCCTCTAAACATGAACGTTTAAAGACTGTGAACATGACAGTGTAGGGGGGTCCTTGGGTAAGCAAGAATGAAGAATGCCTTTGGAGAGCAAGTGTTTATTTGGTAAGTCAAACGTGCCCATCAACAGGGAGAGAGTGCAGATAAATATTCTTTGTTTTGTAAGCCTCAGTTTTCCTCTTTGGAAATGGGTGAACCCAGATCACTGCTGAAATTTTAGTAACTTAAGGAAATCAGTGGATCTGATTCAAACTCTAAAGGGACCCCTTAGCCCAGTAGTGGGGATTTGGATCCAAGGAACATTGACTAAGTGTCTTAGAGAACTTAGAGGTGGAGCAGGAATGGAAGCTCTAGTAAGGGCAGGAACCCAGAAAGGAAGGGAGACCCCAGGAATAGGCCAACGAGCCCAGGGAAGGGGAGGAGGCCATCAGAGTCCCAGGTCAGCAAGAGAAAAAGGAAACAGCAGACACACTGCAGAGAGGAGTGAGCAGTTCTGAAGAGGTAGAAGGTAAGCAGTAGTGTCAGAAACAACACAGGCACCAGGAGAGGGAATGTCCATGCGATTTGAGGTTTTTATTTTACAAGCTGTTTTCAGAAAGCCCAAGAGAATAAAAGTGGCATAACAGGGTTATTACCAGCTGTGGTTTCCCTTAGTGAAAAGGTCACATGATCACTTCTCTTCATATTTTACACCCACCATCAAATCTCATTCCCCCCACCCCCAATCAATATTGACAAATCTGTTGCATTCTATCTGTTTTCAAAGCCCCTGCATAAGTGTGGGGCAAGCATACAGGGACAAACTGCACAAGGGTCCAAAGGAAAAGGCCCAGAGTGGTCATGAGTGTGGTGTCTGGACACCAGAAGAGGACGGGGAGGTCATTCATAGGGTCATTAGCATGTGGACTGTTGGGATAGCAAGGCATGATTGGCCTGTCATAGGTCTGTCAACTGGGGCAAGCCATGCAATACACACCATGTAGGGAATCATGTATTTTCACAAAACTTGGTAAGGGTTGGAGATGGTGTATACCAAAGTCTTAGTATTGTACCCGCTCTGTCCTAAGCCTTTCTTCTGTTAGTGGCTTTGACAGTGATATTGCCAGGAAGGCTCTCCCCACATACAGTCACTAAAACAGAAGTGTTGATCCAGCTTAGCCAGCAGAGGGCACCATGCTATAAGCTTAGGAGGCTAGGACAAGGCAAGCGTGGGCGGGAACTTCCTTTGCCTCATAGAGCCTGAGCTGAGCAGGAGGAAGAAGGCTCCCTTCTGCCTTTGCTTGGCTCTGGCTTATAGCCTTCTAAAGGAGGCTCAGCCCAAGTGCTTGACTTAAGCCCAGTTGGAACACAGAGGCATTGTCAGGTAAGTTCTGATGAAACAGGCAGGCCAGGGAGCAAGCAGTTGGGAACCAGAGAGAGGCCATACAATCCACCCTATCCAAGAAGAATTTAATCATGTAAGTGGACAAAGTAGATGCTGGGCCAAGGAAGATTTTAGTGGCATGGAGTAGAGGTCAGGTCTTTCTTCTCCAAGCCCTTGTGCTTGCCTTCTTGTGAGTAGGAATGTCACCTCCCTGGATAGGTCATCCAATAGGAATCCTCTCCTGTCCTCTAAACTAGCTCTCTGCGGACACAGAGAAAGAAACCCCTACCGTACAGTAGAAATGAAAGAAGTCATAGGCACAGAGATCTTAGCCTGTCTCTTCTACTTTTCTCCAGAGAAGTCCAGGAAGTGAGATGCAATTGTATAGGACGTAGGAACATTGTGCATGAAATAGGTAAGTTGATCGTTGTCTTAGTCAGGGTTTCTATTCCTGCACAAACATCATGACCAAGAAGCAAGTTGGGGAGGAAAGGGTTTATTCAGCTTACTTCCACATTGCTGTGTATCACCAAGGAAGTAAGGACTGGAACTCAAACAGGTCAGGAAGCAGGAGCTGATGCAGAGGTCATGGAGGGATGTTCCTTACTGGCTTGCTTTTCCCTGGCTTGCTCAGCCTGCTCTCTTATAGAACCCAAGACTTCCAGCCCAGGAATGGCACCACCCACAAGGAGCCCTACCCCCTTGATCCACAGCTGGATCTCATGGAGGCACTTCCCAGACTGAAGCTCTCTTCTCTGTGATAACTCCAGCCTGTGTCAAGTTGACACAAAACCAGCCAGTACAATTGTCTTTTGTAGAACTATTTCTAAAGGAAAATGCCTCCAGCTTCCAGGTAACTCCTGAGGAATTGCTTATAGATCAGCATGCTAGAGATAGAGTAATCTTTCCATGCCTCTTAGTACACAGAAGAAAGATGGCCACATAACTAGTCAACACCTACTAAACATTACCCAAACGCCTGCAAGCAGTAAGCAGAGTCCTAAGGCATCCAACTTTGTTTTCCATGCAAGACTTTTTTTTTCTTAAACCCTTTTTAAGAGTCAGAACTTGCCAGGCAGTGGTGTCACACACCTTTAATCCCAGCACTTGGGAGGCAGAGGCAGGCAGATTTCTGAGTTTGAGGCAGGCCTGGTCTACAGAGTGAGTTCCAGGACAGCTAGGGCTGCACAGAGAAACCCTGTCTCGAAAAATCAAAAGAAAAAAAAAAGAGAGAGAGAGAGTCAGAACTTGAAGGTAGCAAGATGGCTCAGTGGGTAAAGGTACTTGCCTCCAATCCTGATGATCTGAGCTCGATCCCCAGGGCCCACATTGTCAAAGAAGGGAACCAGAATTGACTCTCACAAGTTGCCTTCTGACCACCACAAACTTGCTATGTCATGTGTGTACACACATGTATATATACACACACACACTCACACACAAATAAAATTAATAAATAACCAGACCTGGGCATGGTAGCACACACTTTTTAAATCTCAGCACTTTAGAGGTAGAGAGAGGAGGGTCTCTGAGTTCAAGGCCAGCCTGGTCTACAAAGCAAGTTCCTAGCTGTCAGGGATACATAGAGAGACCCTATCTCAAAAAAACCAAACCAAACCAAACAAAAAGAATCAGAGCCCCTTTTCAAGTGAGATGGCATATAATTAAACAAAGTAATCAAAAAGGGTTTTGTCTGATTGAGGTTAGAGATGGGAGGGGAAGAGAAAACCCACACAACATTTTCCTCACTGCTCCCCAATCCAGAGAGGACGACTCAGGCTTCCTTGTGATTTCCCCTTGGAAGGTGAGATGGTGGATCTGCAGTCCAGACTGTTCCACTAAGAGATGACTGAATATCCAAATGTCATGCATGCTCAGACTGTGAGGATGTCAGTATCACTGACTGTCTTGGTTTATTTTCCTGCTGCTGTGACAAAATACTCCAACTTAAGGGAGAGAAGGTTCTGGGTCAAACCATCATGGCAGAGAAATCAAGGAAGGGGTCCGGAACTTGAAGCCGCTGGTCCCATTACATCCACAGTCAGAAAGGACTAGTGGATATATGCATGCCACCTGCTGCTCAGCCCCATTCTCCACATTTATCTAGCTCAGGATCCCCTCAGGGAATGGTGCTGCCCACAGTGAATGGGCTCTTTCCACACCAATAAATAATCAAGATCACCCCACACACACCGAGACATACTCAGAAAACCATCTCCCAGGTGATTCGAGTTTACAGTTAACTCTATCTGTAAACACACACACACACACACACACACACACACACACGAATGCTACACTCAAGTCCATAGGCTAAACTCTAGTCTTAACTGACTCAGTTAAGTAACCACTCAGACCAGCTGGTTGCCCTTGGCATAGTCAGTCATTGAACCTCTCCTCTACAGAGCCTCAGACTGTTGAGACTGTTTGCAAAGACCAACGACCCCAATGCAAATCTGCTGAGCCATGCTCACTGGGAGGGAAGCCACCTCTTTCTCTTGGATTCTCATGTCCAGGCCAATAAGGCACTGCTGCAGGTCCATGTGTAGACTACACAGTGAAATGGGCTTGTAGCCACCCTCTGCGCTGTACATATCTACCGCACTTCTGACATCATCCTGTGCACAGGCCTCAGGCCACTGTGCTGAACTCTATTGGTCCCTGTGCCTCTCGCGTGGGAAACTGTGCAGGTTTTGTTCTTTGATCCCTTTTGACTTATACTCCAAATTCATCAGAACTTATCTGACTCTAGGCAAAGCCCCAAGGTTGGCCTTTTCTTCCCCGAGTTTCAGCTACCTGCAAGATTGTAGCCCTGATAGTTCAAAATCTGTTGCTTTATCTCTGACCACCTCTCTCACATCCTCATACCACTGAAATGACTTCCACCTGATGGAAAATTTTGCTTCTCACTCATGACTCAGCAAGCCAAGAACCACAGAGAAAATCAGTTTAAGAAGATAATTGCTTTCTTCCTTTTGCTTAGTGATAGGCCACTGGCCACTTACGAGTTCCTGTGTCAAGAGTTAAGAAAGCAGGAGTAGAGTAAGAAATTCAGGGGAGAGGCCACAGAATTAGAAGGGGGCATCGCTGACCAGCCGTGAGATCTTTGGCACCTTACTGAGATACATCAATCCCAGTAGATTGGTGTAAGGACAAATGAGACGTAGAAACAGTTAATTTTTATTATTAAAAATGAGCTATGGATCTGAATATAGGATTCTCAAAAGAAGAAATAAAAATAGCCAAGAAATATTGTTGAGAGTGTTCAACATCCTTAGCAGTTAGAAAAAATGCAAATTAAAAAATGCTTTGAGATCTCATCTTTTCTGTCTATATTTTGTCCAGTCAGAATGGCTAAGATCAAGAAAACGACTAACAAATGCTGGTAAAGAAGTCAGGAGAGGGAGACCCTCGTTCACTGTTGATTGGATTATACCCTGGTGCAGCCTCGGTTCTCAACCTTCCAAGTGCTATGACCCTTTGATACGGTTGCTCAGGTAGTGCAGAACC
>JADRCD010209284.1:0-23364 GCA_019843815.1 Montemys delectorum | reverse complement strand
AATAAGTTCCTGACTTTTGATGTTTCTTACATGCTCCTGGGAAACCGTGTTCATTTCACATTATTATCTCAGAATGTAGGCTAATGGAAGATTAATCCTAACATATATATTTTGGTCAAATAGATGGGAAAAATAAGATATTATATATTTCTCTGCTTCTAGTTTCCACCCAAAGTGACAATGTCACATCTGTTTGTATTTCATTACCAACACCAAGCCACAAGGTTCTTTCTGACTTCATGCTCTGAGAAGTAAAATCCTACTTGCCATATGCCTACGTGACAGCAAAATGAAAAATGAGTGTTGTGCCATCTTTGTAGGTCACTACCTTCCAGTAGAAAAATGAAAAGCATTTTGCATTATCTAAAGTTACACGCACACACACAAACACAAAAACAAACACCCATAAGCAAAAAGATCAAACCAAATACCTGCAAAGCTCTGGTCCTCCTTCTTCCATATACAAACTTGAATAAGTTATCTGCCTTTGTTATCAGTGTTTTCTCCTCATACTCATCTTGTCTGAACTTCCAACTCTTCTTTGAAACTGTTTGGCCATTCATTAATGACCTACGTGTTGCTAACGCCAATTAATTTCAGTGGTTTCAAGGTCTTCCGGTTCTCCCTTCCCTCTCTCTGTTTCTATGAAGTGTTTTCTAACCTCATTATTTGTTCCTTTCAACTTCGGAAGCTCGCTGCTTCCCTCAGCTCATTTTATCCATCTTTTTCCTTCTTTTTATGACCACCCATATGAACTTACCCTGACTCATATGACTGGTTGCCTTGACATTACTATGGTCTATATTCTGATGAATCCCCAGTAGCATCTCTTCCCTAGTCCCTCTCCCAGCCTGAACATCTAAGGACCTACTAGAAACAACCATTGGAAATCCCATAAACTCATTGTATTTAATAGCTAAGAAACCAAAATTATGATATTTTCTACTCACACAAGTCAAAGATCTGGAACCTTCATCAATTTCTTTCTTCCCTACTTCTATCTCACACTATCACTTCCCAAGTTCTTGATATTATTTCTCATGCTGACTTTAACAACCTTCATCAGCTTCATCCTCACCAGCTCTTAGTTTCTGATCTTTACATATAAACACTCTTCTTTACAAACATAATATTTCTCTCCCTGACTTAAATGTCCCTTAATTCCTATAGTATTAATCCAAAATTCTCATGATCTTTGAAGTAACTGAAATTTTTTTACATTTGATTTACCAGCTCCTTCTGCTTCCCTGATCATGTTCTATGTATTTCAGCTATATAGAACTCTCTGTATGTCCCAGAACAGACTCTGATCACTTACATCTTCATGCCTATGAGCATGCACCCTTTAATGATATACTCCTGTATCTGCCAAGTTATGTCCTCTGATACCTCATTTATTAGTCCTCTCCTCTTATCCTCTCAGGTTGGAACTGGCCTCCTAACTTTTTATTCTAAGACCAATTTAAATTCACCTCAATCTCCATGGTATGTTATCACAACTGTGTTTCTCTAGCCCATATTTCATTTTTCATCCTACTATAGTTTGTAAAAAGACTTGGTTTTACTGATTTTTGTGTTCATGAGACACAGGAGTTCTGTAACTCCCTGTTCTGTTCATCTCTATATTATTTCAAAAAGAAAAATCTAGAACTGTATTAAGGAAAGCAAAGAAGGAAAACACAGTATGTGGAGAGGGACATACACATGTATGTATATCTCTAGGCTAATGCACACATGTGTAGGTCTACCAAAAAGTCTACCTCATCAGCAGGAAGTCTTTCTCCTGAACCCCTGAATAGCTCATGCTCCAATTTGTACTTTGACACCTTCCTTTTATCTTTCTTTCATCTTATATCTCATGTTTGTGTAATCAGCAACATTTTAAAATAAGTGCTCCTATTCTTTATAATTGTGCTAACTTGTTACATAGTAATTCATTCCTATTGTAGGCCTGCTGTTAGTGTCTCTAGAGATACAACTCTCTCATCTAAGTAGAGAATGCAAAGCCTATGCAAGGAACTGTGCTCCAGGTTGAATGAATGAACTCATCACCTCTGTTGTATAAATGTGTAAAAAAAAAAAAATTATAAAAGCACAAAGAACTTAAACATTAAAATTTGTACTTCTCAGCCTGAGACCCATCTCTTTAATACCACAGCATTGACAGAATTTAACTGTTTTGTTATTGTTATTGTTATTGTTTGTTTGTTTTTGTAGCTTGAAAAATCTGTAAAAGCACAAGGCAATATTAAAATAAAATATAATGGTAATTATAATTATGTATGCAAGGTTTAACTGATATCAAATCATTTTATAACAATAGATAATGAACATATGGTGCCATAACATAAGTTTTATATTCTTAATTTTATTTAATTCTTATAACTATTCCATATAGCAGTATCATGTCCAAAACACAGATGGAGAAATAGTGGATGAGGGAAGTTGAGTAATTTATGCATCATATAGTCAGCATGGAATTAGAACCACTATTTAAATTCATATTAGTATCTTACTAAGACAAACACTACTAGCTAGCTACTATCTGTTTATGTCATGTAAGCAAAACCAATTTTGTTACACATTCAATTTTTTGTATTTATTCACTGTGATGAGAGAAAGTTCCTAGTTGTAAAACTGTGAGGCTTTCTACCTGTAAAGAGTAAGGGGAGTCATATGGCATGAGACATTGTAAATGATCCATTCAGTATTGTCTACAATGCAAATAGTATCAAAAGAGGCTATGTATTGTTACTGCTACTCAAATATTCCTAAGTTCTTTTTTCTATAAATTTTCTGCAATCTTATACTTCATACATGATTTTTTTCAAGAGCCTAAGGTTACATAACAAGGCATTTGTTCCATTTTGCATGTCCTAAGGGTCTGCTCCAATTCTCTTAAATAGTCTAGAATTAGATTTCATTCTCTAGTCAATTAGGAAACAAATACTGTCATGTATTTCTCACTAGACTTAATAGTGCCAAGGTAATTGCACCTTCTGCTCTATCTAGTGGGAAGATGGCTATGGAACTGACCTGATGATGCCAACCTACTCCACAATTACCAAAGCACTTTGAAAAATAGCAGCCTCAGAATTCTTATTTCCTGTAAGATCACTGACACCACTGTTATTAGTGAGCCCAGCTTGTAATCTCTAATAAGGTAATAGGAGCTGAACATTGCTCTCTATCTGGGAAACCAAATATGAAAAATAATGCAGGATATAAGAATATTTTTGGGGGTTGCTGTGCAATAAAATCTAGAGGCTACAGGATGAATAATCATGAAACTTAAGGCAGCAAGATAAAATATAGGTGGAGAGGAGTTAGCGTATCATACTTCATTCATCCTACAACCTTAAGGAGAAAGGTATTGTTGATACCAGCTGACAAATGATGAAACTCACCTTAATCAAATTCAAATGATATATTAGAGGCTACAAAGTTATGAATTTCAGAAGAAGGTAGAACGGTGGCTGAGAAAAATAAAATAAAATGTTTGATCTCAAAATGACAGTGCAGTGGGTTGGGGGAAATAGTAAGTAATTTCGACAATTATTTGTATTTCATTTTAAAACCCCCCACAAACTTAGCAAAAATACACCCATGACTTCTATGGCCCAGAAATCTACACAAGGATTATGTGGATCTTATTAAGATTTTGCAGTAGGGATCAAGCTATTGGCTGGGTTACATTCTCATCTAGAGGCAGTATTCTGTCTCCTAGTGTTTTGGCAGAATTCATCTTCTGGTAGCTATAGAATGGACTATCAGGATCCCTATTGATCATTGGCAAGAAGCTGCCTCAGATATTAAAGGTCACAATAGTTCTCTGACAAATGGGCTTTTCTAACATGGCTGATGGCCTCATCACGTCCGTGTGCAGAGTTTGATACCACGTGGTACAACTCCAGGTATCAGATTCCATTTCCTTAGTCATATTCTAGATTATAAGCAAGTTCCTTTAACTCAAGTTGGAGAAGAGATGGATTATACAAAGACATGTACAGCAGCAGGTAAAGATCTTGGAGGCCATTTAAGAGTCTGTGTGTCACGTTGTGTCAATGATGACCTACCAAAGGAAGAGCATTATAGATGAAGGGAGCTGCACCAACAAAGCGAACTTCTTGTTTTCTGGGGCATTACTGCTTCCACTCTCCTTGGTAAGCTCAACTAGCAGTTGAGAAGAGAAGTTGGATGTAGCTCTCATCTTCTTTGGACAGGCAGAGCAATGGGAAGGGAGCCTAGATTCCTGTCGCTTAGGAGATGAAGCAAGAAAGATGCAGGCTGAATAAGGAAACATCAGAGAACTAACCAAGGACATAGTCATGTATGTGAGCTAACCATTAGGCACCAAATCATATCCCTAACACTCTGCTGATGATTTTCTATGGTGTAGTATTTCCATAATCAACATTGTCTATTAAGGACAGGCGCTGCATTTAATTTTGAATAAAAGTTTTATATTATATATTTTTCAGTCCCTAGCATGAATTCTAGATTAATGAATTCCAATAAATAAATTTTGGTTGTTTCTATGTTGACCTTGAGTTGGGGAAAATGTACCCCAAATCACAGTGTCAAAGTTAGAGGAGCCATGGGCTACATGCAAATGAAGTGGAAAAGTCTAAAGAAAAGGAACAATATCACCACTGGTTAGCTACCCTCCATACAAATATGCGTGACTTTAAAAACAAACATGAAAGCAGAAAAAAACAAGCCAACAGAAAGTTTAAGATTCCAAGTGGCCTCAGAATCTTAAGAAAGAATTAGAAACTTCATCAGTGTCATTTCCTCACACACTGTGTGAGTGTTTACTACTGATGACTGAGACATACTTAATCCTCTTCTGCTTTGTGTGGGACATAAGCTTTAAGGATGATTAGGAAAAGTCACAGAGTGAGGTTTTATTTAAAATTTTTAATTAGTTTTTTTAAATTTATTTACAAAAACAATTAAAATTTCTCACACACTCATCATTGCTGCCTTCCATTTTTGATTTGTTTCTTCTCAGTACCTATGTCAAAGGGGTTTTTTTTTTTATTAGATGTTTTCTTTATTTACAATATCTCCTTTCCCAGGCTCTCCTCCAAACGAAAAAAGAAAAAGAAAATAAAATGAGAAAAAAATAAAATTAAAAAGAAAAACAAAAATTAAAACAATCCTCTGTTCCCTCCTCCTCCCCCTGCTCACCACCCCACCCTCTCCCACTTCCTGGCCCTGGCATTCCCCTAAGTTGGGGCATAGAACCTTCACAGGACCAAGGACCTCTCCTCCCATTGATGGTCAACTTGGCCATCCTCTGCTATACACATGCTGCTGGAGCCATGAGTCCCCCCCATGTGTACTCTTTGGAGTTTAGTCCCTGGGAGCTCTGAGGGTACTATTAGTTCATATTGTTGTTCATCCTAAGGGGCTGCAAACCCTTCAGCTCCTTGGGTCCTTTCTCTAGTTCCTTCATTGGGGAGCCTGTACTCAGTCCAATGGTTGGCTGTGAGCCTCTACTGTATTAGTCGGGTACTGTCAGAGCCTCTCAGGAGACAGCTATCTCAGGCTCCTGTCATCCAGCACGTGTTGGCATCCACAATAGTGTCTAGATTTGATGACTGAATATGGATAGGATTCCCAATTGGAGCAGTCTCTGAATTGTCCTTCTCAAAGGTGTTTTTGAACGGACAGCAGTGGGAGACATTCGAAAACGGTTTCTCTTTATTGCTCAGGACAAAATAAAAACACTTCAACATTTTGCTACTGTATTTACTTAAAGAAAAACTCACACTGTGTCTTTGCCTAATCATATCTAAACCTTGTGTCCAACACAAGGCAGAGAAGTGGGTTAAACATTAGCAATAGGGAAAACTTTACATTTACGTGAACATGCCCTTAGAATCAGAGAAGGGCATGTGCCCATTGTGAGCTATGACCCTTGAAAGTAAAACCTGGCTTTAAAACAACAAAATATATATTACAATGAATATACAAGTTAAAGATTATAGGTTTTAACTTACTTTCCACTCAAAATTTGTGAACACAGAAGGTATGATTAACTCATTTCTAAATTCTTTTAAAATGTTCATAAACTAACCAATATACTTCTAGTTTTTCAGCATCACAAATAATGTGACCCATACAAGCCGCTGATTAAAAAAATTGTCTATTTGTCTATGTTTTCTGTAAGTAATTTATATTGTATGTTTATATATTATATATAACATATAGTTTACATAAAATGCATTATATATACATATATACATGTATATACACATATATATATATAATGTTATATTATCACAGGTACCAGCTTCTAAGACAAGGTCAAAATCCTGTCAGATTCTCAAAGTCATGTACGTCTCTGTACCTGAGACTCAGGAACTCCCTAACCTGATATATCACTGTACTCTTATTGCCATCAGATCATCCCATAATTAAATTATTCCAATGATACACCAAAGAACTCAGACTCTCCAAGGCAGAGATTTTCATTCTGACAAATACATTCTAAAGAGTGTTGCTTAGACACAAATAGATTTAGAAAGGGAGTTTGGGGTTTTAGAAATAGTGGTGCATTGATTTTCTAGATATAGAAATAATCTTTTACTAGAAGAAAACTGTCAAAGTTTTGAGACTTTGAACTAGAGTTTGTGATTTGAGATTAGATTAGAGCTGAGATCTAATTCTAAGTGTTCTGACCTTGCTCAGTTTCTTTTTTTTTAATGAAAGATGTAAATAAATATTCATAATTAGACTTCTTGAGAATTTATATTTTGGTAAAAATTGAGATTTAAGCAACAAATATAAATAGAATGAATATCAAGAAACTAAACAACAATAAATAACAAATATAGTAATAGGCACAGTTTGCAAGATCAAAACTGAAAACAACTAACACTCTTCGAAGCGGCAATTAAAGCTCTTCACAAATGAGGCTACAAAGGGAGACAGAAAGCTCCATGGTTGACACGGGGCTTTTACCCTGCAATTCTAATTGTGGCAGTTTCTCTGCCCTCCCAAACTTGACCCAACCCAATTCACCATTGGGTTTCCCCCTTTCTCTTGCTGGCCATAATTTACACAGCAGCAGCAGCAGCAGCAGAGAAATGAGCAAGTTTTATCATAATATTTTCCTGAATAAAGACCATTCTGATTTGTTCTCCTGTCTGTCACTCCTGCCTGCCAAAACCTTCCTTCTCTGAAATGATCCCCAAATCAGCTTTCATGATATTCCCTTCTGTTTCTTTAAAATTTCTTCCTCTTAGTCCACCCTTTACTTTCATGTTTTACACACACATACACACACACACACACACACACACACACACACACACACACACCACGTTTTTTAAATCTTTATTCATTACAACCAAGAAAGCATGCACTAAGGAGGCTGAGAGTTGGATGCCTCTCCAGTAGTGACCAAGCTAGTGAACTGTGGCTGTCATCCCCATCTGGAAGACTTTTTGTTGCATATTGACTTCAACAACTAATACCAGAACTCCCATGGACAGACAGGATCATGGTGCAGCATTCTTGTTTGACCTGGCTAGAATTGGGCTCAGAGCAGTAACCACAGAGATAATATCAATTTTCTTGCACATGTTATAATTCCATTTTTTTTTACAACTCAGTAAAATTCAGGTACATTTGTGTACCACATTTTCTTTATCCATTTATCTACTGAGAGACATGTAGGTTGGTTCTATACCTTTACTTACTATGAAGAGTACAGCAACAGACATGGATGTTCAGGTATCTCTTTTGAGTATGTGACCAGGAGTTATTGACCAGTGTTACCACATGCTAGTTCAATCTTTCGCTTTATGAAGAATCCACATGCAGACTTCCATACACTCCCACCACCAGAGACTAAGAGTCTTTCTCCCAAAACCTTGCCAGGATTCACTGTCATCTGTTTTCCTTGATGATAGTCATCCTGTTGGGGTGAGATGAACTCAAAAAGTGGGTGTGCATTTCCCTAATGGCTAAGGATGCCAAACAATTTTCCAAATGTTTGTTTTATACTTGTACTTCTTCCTTAGTCCATTTCTCCTTAGTTCATTAACATATTTATTCCCAGTGTTTGTCCTTTTCTTTTTATTTACTTATTTTTTATTAATCATTCCATTCATTTACATCTCAAATTACCTTCCCACTTACCCCCCAACAAGCCCCCTCCCACATCTGCCCTCTCTCCCCTACCCTTTGCCTCTATGAGGGTGCTTCCCCACCCTTTTCATCATTTCTAAACCCAAGATACCCCAAGAAATCAATGTGGCTTTACCTACGTTCACTTGAAAGCCCTCTGCTGCCCCCACCAGTCAACATGAAGAAATTCCAGTGCCTCCCTGAGGAAGTTTTCTACTTCCCATTGAGTGAAGATTTGGATCCCATTTACATTGCAGAAAAAAAAAAATTTAATCTGAACATTTCAATAGCATAATAAAAGAAAACATATTGCACTGTGATTATTTGAATCACCCATTATATTATTCTGGATCCTTGGTTGAAGATAGCAGTAAAGGGTAGTAACGCAACCCCTAATTTATCGCAACCCTTCCACTACAAAGCATATGTGGAGTTCAGCTTGGCAAAGTTCAAGAATGAATTCTAGAATAGCCATGGAACTACAGGATTATGTGGTAGGAAACTGTGAAGCCTTTTAAAATTGTAGCTAGCCTTGTTTCCACAAACAAGAAATACTCCAAAGGGAGTAGGAGAGGGAGAGAGAGAGAGAGAGAGAGAGAGAGAGAGAGAGAGAGAGAGAGAGAGACAGCACAACAGACCTGAGCTTGAGTTTGAGTTCCTGAACAACTGAAACTTTGGACATGATATTATTTAAACTCTATAAACTAGAACTCCCCATAGTGGAGAATAAAAAAAAAAAAACCACTTAACCTCATAGCATTATTGTAAATATTACATGTGCCAATGTATCTCATGACTTGCAGTACAAAATAGAACATAGCATAGTTACTATTTTAAGTGGTCCTGTGATATTTAGATAATTCTTATGTAATTTGATGAGTGGCAGAAATAATTGCAATTATATTGAGTAAGACCTTGCAGATACACCATAGGCAGATGGCATATGTAAACAGAGCATGTGTCTCAATATAACATCTTACTTACTGTATGTTTGTTATTCGTTCAAAACACATGACAAGCAATAAATAGTGTTCATGTAACAGACAGTGTGATCGTTAGTGTGATCAGATCAGCAGGTCTACTTACAAAGACAATGAGCAAACATTGAGACAGATGTTTGCTTTCTGTTTTATTCTGTTTACACATGTCTTTTATAAAGTAGCAGAAGAGCTGTGAGTGAGCAAGAATGAGGTCAACGGCTGGTTAGAGCCCTGTAGCAGACTTAGAAGGGGAAGTGCCTGTAGTCCTATGTTCTAAGTGTTTTTCTGTGGTACTTTCATCTTTCCACATACCTTTCTCCAGACCCAGGCAATGATGTGTTTCACATAGCATAGTCATCTACACAGCCTCTCCCCTCTCTCAGGCTTATTTTCTCCTCTGGCTCCTGAGTTGCAGCTTCCATACCTTTGGTTCCTTACTGTATTTGAAAACTCATTCCTGGACTTTGTTGCATTTCTTCCCAACATCTGGACTTTACCTTTGCTACCTGGTTGTTGACTTAGTCTAAACTCCAGATCCCAAAACTTAAGACTCCCAATCCACTCAAAGGCATGCTCACTGTCCCCAGCATCTCCCTCTAGAGGGACGTAGATCATACAAAGTAAGCCCATGGTAATATTACTAACTGTCACGGGGTAAACTCAAACATTAAAATACTGAAAGTGATCCCCTTGCTGTCATTAGTTAGTCCCTAGCCTAAGAACTTTCTAAATTTAAACAAAGCATACAGTATAAGTTCAAATGGGCCTTTTGTTGTGGGGGAGCTTACCAGCTTATTGAGGAAATTATATATAAACATTAAGATGTGGAGAAATTCATTCAAGATTTAAATAAAATGTCAGTACCACTGAGAACTTTTGTTCCAGCCTGGATTTATGCTTAAGCCGGAAACAACAACAAACAAAAATATAGAAAAATAATGCTTTAAACGTTTTCATTATCTTTTGATGACAGAACAGTGACCTTGAAAAGAAAATAGAAATTCTCTCTGCAGTAGGTCCAGTGTGTGTCCTTAGGAGAATCTCAGATGACTGTACAGAGACAGGGGCTAAGTGGTGCATAAAAAACTCAGGTAGTGGAGAGCAGGCTACATGCTGATGAATGGGTGGCTGCTGCATAGTGAACCAGAGAGCAGAGGAGATGGCTTAGAGGCAGAACTAACATTTGAAAAAGAACCACATTCATGTTCATCTGAGGCAAAGGAAGGATAAGAATGTATTGCACAGGCACACAGACACAGAGACACACAGACCACAGACAGTGTGGGGGGTGTATAGAACCTGTAAAAGTAGTCACACACACACACACACACACACACACACACACACACACACACACACTCAAGCTGTGTAGGTGGTAGATAGATAGGTCCTATTACCATCAGTCACTATAGAAAATTCAATTCACTGAACAGAACAAAAGGACAATGTCACAGTAGTGGAGAGAAATTCTCCTCCCATTGGTAACTACTAAGCATGTTACTTATTTTCTGATTTCTGAGACAAAATATCATACAAAGACAACTTTAGAGGAAATGTATTTCTTTGGGCTTACAGTTTCAGAAATGTTCATTACAACATGGAAGACAGGATGATGGAAATGTGAGTTGCAGGCTTATCCACCATTGCTGAGCAGGAAGAAGAGGACCTCAGTCAGAACTAGAAGTATGGAGAAGCTTCAAAGCCTTAATCCTAGAATCCTATTTCCACCATCGAGGCCTCAAACCCTAAACGCTGCACAGCCTTCAAAATAATGGCCACAAGTTGGATAGCAAACACTATAACCTGATCCTCTAGAGAACACTTCAGAGTCAAATTACAGTATTCTTCCTATCTCCTATAAAAACTCATTGCTACCACATAACACAAAAAGCATTAAATTAAATGTTTAATGCTCCCATCGTCTCACAGGCCCAATACCATTCAAAAGTTCACAATTCAAAATGTCTCTTGAGACTCAAAGCAAACTCTCTGCTGTGAGCTCTTATATGACAACAACAAGAGCAACAACAAATATCTAAATACCCACTTCCAGTATACAAAGGCATATAGTAAATACTCTCATTATAAATGAAGGAGAAAAAAAGATTGAAAGAAAAGTCAACCACAGAATGCCCTAAACCCTGTAGGGAAACAGTTAGTCCTGGAGCTCTATGTCCTGCATCCAGTGAAAATGGTGTCGCCATCTGAACAGCAATGGGTTGCACATCTCACAATAATCTTGACATTACAGCGCCACCCCCATTCAGTCTTTATCCATTCGTCATCTGCATCTTCCCTCAGACAGTCCACGTTCCCACAGTGCTGAAAATCCTGAAGTCAGGACTTTAAATACTGCACCTTAGGCTCTCTGTCTTGCAGCTTTCCCAATTGACAGCTCACTCGGGAGCTCCAGGAAATAAATATGGCTCTGCTACACATTGCTTGTATGGCTTCACAGGTTTTGTACTGGAATCTTAATGTAAGATTCTTAAAATCTGTGTGCCTGGGGAAAAAAAACAGGATGATGTCAATGATTGCAACTTGTGCTCTGTAACTCAAGACCATTGGAACATGGTTCCCATAGCCTCCGAGAGCCTATGAAACAGGCTTCATGAGAGGATTGGAAACAATTCTTTGGAGGTTCTCTCTTTTCAAGCATTCTTTCCAAGTGTTCTGTTTTCAAATTCTAGTACAGTCTTGCCCTCCATGAATCTCCCTTAGCATACAAAAGCAAAGTCTGTGCTTTCTCTCTCACGGTGCTGATTTCCTCAAAATCTACCAGAGCTTTAAGCACATTTGTCCACCACCTGAAAAACACCAATCTCCTTCCATACCAAAGTACGTATCTTTCCAATCTTCTCATTCTGATTTCTGCTCTGTGCAGGTCTCAACTATATAGCATACTAAAATCAGCAGACAGTAACCAGACCTCAACCCAGATGCTATGCTGACTTCAGATTTTCATCATAGAATAAATTAGAATCAATGTCTCATACATTCTCATAGCATGGACAAAATAAAGTGAGACTATGATACAAAGACATGTGGTTGGATTCCCAAAAGAATCCTGATTGCATCTAAAGTGTTTTGCCATTACTACATCTAAAAGTCTTTACTGTTTACGTTGTCACCAGCATTTAGGTCTCTAAATTTCTACCAGAATGGCTCATTAAGGTTCTATTCTTGGGTTCCTATGGCTCTCCTCTCCAATCTCTTTCCACATCCCTCCTACAAAGCAGCTAGCCTAACATCTACAGGGTCATGTTTATCACAGCAACAAAACCACTTTTCGGGTATCATTTTTTTTTCATTTAGTTAGTTTTCTAGTTCTTGTGATAGACTACCTAACCAATGTGAGGCTGAAAGGACTTATTTTAACTCAGAATGTAAGATAATCTCAGCTTATCCTGCAGCGAAGACGAGTCAGGTGAAGTACATGGCAGAGCATCTCTCATCGGTATAATCTGGGAAGCAGAGAAGGTCTGCAAGAAACAGATGGAGGCAAAACTTCCACAGGCTTGCCCATGTGCTTGCCCATAGTGAAGAAGTTTGTTAAGACTTCCCAGCATGCAAGTCAGTGCACACGCTGGGGGTCAAGCCTTCAGAAGTCAAATAAACCTATGGGAGACATTTCAAATTCTAAGCATGGCATAAAAGTTCTACCTAAGAAACCTTAAAGACAAACTTTGAAAGAATCAAGCTTTTTAAAATAACTTAGATGTATTCCAAGCAATGTCAATGGTATTAATCGAAATAATTTTAAGTGTACTAAACAAAATAAAATTCACAACATATGGTATCCACTAACAAATTCCCAGACAGATGAGAAGGAAAATAAAACCCAATAAAGAAAATAATTCAGTCAATCAAAACTGACTTAGAATGGGTGCAGAAGTGAAATGAGAAAGCAAAAGCACTAAAACAGATGTTAAACTATACATCATGCACTCAGAAATTTATGCAGAAAGGAATAAAACACATGCTTTTAAAGACTCAAATTAAACCTTAAGAAATGAAGATTCATTTGTGCCATTTGTAAATTTTTAAAAAAATACATAGTTCACTTGCCATAGTTCAAATTCCTGAACCCCATGGTGTTCAGCTTAATGGACGCCTCTGTACACCCTGAATCCCACAAGGCATCCTGATCCCTCTGTGTGTTGCAGAATCCCAAATGTTTCTCAAGGGGTTCCTACTCCATCTGCTAGTCTCAACTACAAGGAGTTTAGATAGGACCAATTCTGCTGGCCTTTGGCATGTGTTCACGAGTCTTTGTTATGTTTCATTTAATTATTTATTGGTAACAGTTTAGAATTTTTCAAGATTAAGTCCTTGAACATGTGTTTTGTAAATGACTCCGATAGACTGTTTGCAACAACTATAGGCAGCAAATAAAGAAAACACATGACTGGTGAAATGGCTCAGGAGCTCTTTTTTTTCTTATATAGGACCAGGGTTTAGTTCCCATATCACACATGGCAGCTAACAACTGCTTGTCACTCTAGTTCCAGCCTCACACACAATTCCAACCTCTACAGGCATGTGAATAGTGCACAAACATAAACGCATTTATACATAGAAAGTAAAAGTGAATACGTCATTTTGAAAAAGAAAGCACAGCATGTGAATACAAAATAAACTCCACCGGACTTACAGCAGATTTTAACTGCAGAAGAAAACTTAAAGAACATAAATAAGATTGGAGACTCAGGCAGCTACGCTTGCCTTCTCACATGAGGACTCAACATCTGAACCCAGGTCCTCGTGCTTGTATCACAGTATCTGACTGAGATCTCTTCCTTGCTGCACATGGCCTTACTTTTCTATTTTGTGCAGTATTTTTGTTATAAAAACAGAGAAATAAATATAAAAATACAAAAATAATAAACCTTGTTTCCAAAATACAGAAACTTTTCCTTTTAATAGTAGCACTATATGATAAATGACAGTTTCAATTTGAAGACCCGAGTTATAATTGGGGCTGTGTCTACGTATTACTTTGGTAAAAAATCACAAAAAGCGCTGGGCAGTGGTGGTGCACACCTTTAATCCCAGCACTTGGGAGGCAGAGGCAGGTGGATTTCTGAGTTCAAGGCCAGCCTGGTCTACAGAGTGAGTTCGAGGACAGCAAAGGCTACTCAGAGAAACCCTGACTCAAAAAAAAAAAAAAAAAAACACACTAAAAGCCACTCCTCATCCCTGCTGACCTATAAATTATAAAAGCTGAAGTAAAGGTTCTCTTCAACATCTTCTGGTTCATAGATTTTGGTATTCTATGCAATAGCATAAGTCTCTGAAGGAAAAAGATGACCATTTGCTGGTCATCAATGTGTTGAAATTTTACTTAAATTATGCATATACCACCACCATCATGACTACCACCTTGACTACCAACACCACTATACCATTATATCATCACCATCTCTACCCACCATCCTCTCTCCTGCCACGACCACCATGGTACTCTTCTACTCTCTAGTTTTTAAGTTTACTTCAGATTCCCCATACAAATAGAATCAAGTGGTCCAGATTCCATCACTTCTCATAATGTCCTCTAGGTTCTTCTGTGTTATTAGAATATATTGGCCCTTCTCTCTTGGCTGTCAGGATAAAAACAATCTTGCAATAGGAGAGTCCAACTACAAAGTAAGAGGTAAGGTCTAAAAACACCTCTTTTGTTATATAAAATCTTAGCTCCAGTGCTTCATTCCCACAAGTGACAATAAGCAGAAGAAAAGCAGGTTTTAGTATCCTGGATCCACTAGTCTCTCTTCAACTGTTAGTGCTTGAAGGGAGACCTGGCCAGTGTCTGATAAAGGGCAGTCCCTTAACAGCATATAAGCAGAATCACACTAACAATGCAGAGAGAGAGAGAGAGAGAGAGAGAGAGAGAGAGAGAGAGAGAGAGAGAGAGAGATTGAGATTTGGGAGAGAGGTCATTTCATGGAGAAGAGGCCCCATCTTTGATTCCACTTTCTGATTACTTATAATTTGCTCTCATCAGTAAACTTCCATGGCTACTTGAAAACCCACAGAGTTCCACAAAACCTCTCTTGCCATAACAAATGTGTTTGGGGAAACACAGAAGCACCTATTTTGTCTAAATAAGAAGCAGTTATTTTTCTTTTATCAACCCCTCAAAAGAAAAACATACACCCAAAGATAAACTCCATTCTGGAATCCTACAATCTGCATACAAAGAAGAAATCTGCATTTCAGTAAAGACCTCTCTGGGCTATAAAGGGGCATAATGGCTTGACGGACTGTGGAAGAATCATTTAAGAAAAAACTTGTGGCAATGGGCTTTAGACATTTTTCACCAACTATAACTGAATATGGTCCAACTATGGATTACATTAGGATCTGTTTCATTGCTGTATCTCTCTGTAGCTCCAGCAAGGTTTGAGACAGCGTCACCAGTGGTTACAAAAAAAGAACAGATTTCAGAGAGATTGAGCACCACTGTATGCTCTATAATCACTAGTCCTTTCTACAAGACAACTACTGCAAAAAGAGAGCAGAGAACTAAACTGTCAACAAATCCTATCTCCAGGCATGGAGTTACCTATGCATGTCGCATGAGAGACCTGATGTGTGACTGTCAGACATCATTAAGGAAAGCCAGAATGACATGCATATTCTGCTAGATTTTCCTCCTGAACCCCTGTTGAATCTGCCAGGGTGCTTACAAAGCAAACCACCATCCCATCCCTAATTGGCACAACATAGAAATGAATGGATAAAAGCCTGCTGGATAAGGGAAGGATTCAGATAATCTCCCATTATTCAGGGATGCCTCGCCAGCTGGCAGAGCCAAATCCTGGCACATTCTCTGCCAGTTCTCATCTTTGGAACTCGGTGAAGTGAAAACAAAGGGATCAACCTGGATTTTAGAGTCAGTCAAATTTGCAACTCACATTAGATGTTCCCAGACCTGCCATAGGCCGCCTGCACTACAGATGTATGAGCTTCACACCTGGGCATCTAAAAGGACATGGGAAAGAGGTGGTAGACAAAGCTGAGCTGCTAGAATGAAAATGTTTAAAATTGTGACAAGAATATCTGAAGAACTAACTATAGAAAAATCTACATGTAGAAAAAGCTGAATTTTTCCCTCAAAAGACATAATGATGAGAAGTTAATCATATAGTAACTATCTTATAAAATATTATAAAATCATTGGAAATATTTTAATACAAAAGAGGTGTACATATGCAATTCTATAATATTATATCAAGTTATTGAAAGTACATAAAAATTTGTTGGCAATTTAAAAATAACAAGTTAAAAGATAAAGTATCCCAAATTCTAGAATGAGTTTGATAAGAGTAAGTTTCTCGTCCTTCCATTTTCTTTTATTTAAAATATAATCGATAAAACTAAAAATTTTATCTATTATTTGCAATAGGAAAAATAAAAATGCTATTGGTCTTTTCAAGCAGATTTTTAGGTTAAAGAAGAATTAAACATCACATTTAAACTAGCCTACAAAGTTCCCAGGGTACCTGACATTGGATACCTTCCCTAAGATAAAAGACTTTCTTTTGGTCTACAGCAAATAATATGGTATGTGTTGGAGAGGTGGCTCAATGACTAAGAGGGAGTGCTTGTCTTTCAGAGGGCTGGCATTTGATTCCCAGCACCTACATCAAGCAGATAACAATTGCCTGATATTCTGTAACTAACTCTACCTGTGGACATTCCAACAATCTCTTCAGAACTCTTAGAACACACACATACATACATACATACATACATACATACATACACACACACACACACACACACACATTATAATCTCTTTTTGCAAAAAGTACCCTGAGTTTAAGATCTCTACATAAGTCTTCAGTGTATCAAAATAATATTGAGTAGTCCAATGCACACTTCAAAACTAATGGTATGCCTTTTAGTTTAGAGTTTTGGAATAGCATACTTTAGCTAAGCATGCTTCTTTGACAAGAGTGGTGTTATGAGCAGACAGTTACAGGACCAAAAACCTAAAAAAAAAAAAAAAAAGGATTGGATGGAGAGAAGGATTAGTGATCTGTGAGGGTCCAAATGTACAAGCCAACAGCTCATAGTACTGATTTAATGAACCAGTCTAAATTCCAATGACTGAATCTCTAGGTTCCTTTTAATTTTACACTATTGTATTATATTGACACAGCCAATAAGCCTGGTACTTAAACCAGATCTAATCTGGTCATTAAGCTAGATAATAAAGGCTGTGTTTTAATTCACTTGATAATCAACTGTATAGTTAGAAAAAATTGTTCATGAAGGGAAAGAAATAATCTAGTATGATCTTCCTCATTCTTTTTAGCTTTGAAGACTTGTGCAAGTTGATATAGGTGGGTTTACTGTAGATAAAAACACAGACCTGCTTAAGCAAAATAGGAAATTTTCTTATAAAGTTGTGTGTGGCAGATGAAGGTAAATCCAACTCCCCCTAAGGGTATTTGGCTAGAGGTAAAGCCCTGTTCAGGACAGTTGATAATGTCAGTGTCATAAGAGATTCTTATCATACGCACTTTCTAATTTTCTTTACATAAAGTGTTGGGAGTCAGAAAGTCAGTCTCAAGAGACACATGGCAGACATCTTCCTATGTCCAGCTACCTTCCACAAAGAACCCTCTTTCAGCCAACCATATCTCTAGCCACCATCAAATATCCCTAAAGTAATGTGGCTCTTTTGAACATTACTCCAACACTCTGAGGAAGCTCCACTCTCCCTGCAAACCCAATAGCAACTTCAGTGTTGTCTTTTAGGAGGTCTTTTCCGGTGATGGCTGCTCCAGGCAGCTGGAAGGACTGCCTCACTCCTGCACAGGAGCATGCTTTCATACTGACTGAAGAAACCAGTATGATTAGTGTATTGGATAGCTTGTGATTGGCATCTAAATGAGGTTTATGATTGGTATATATGTTATAAAACTTATTTTGTAACACTAAGAACTGCAAGAATATTATAAACATTATCTTCATGAAGATTTCTGGGTAAATCTATCGGAGAATCTACAAATAGATGGCTGAAGAGAAAATGGCAGAACGAATCTCAATGAATTGGACATCTGTATGACCACGTAGCAAAGACAAGAATTACTGTGGAGTTCCTATTGTCCCAACATGTGTATAATTCTTAACAGTACGTAACAGTAACAAAATGTTAGCACAAAGGGAACAGAAATATTGCAGATGTCCTGATTGGCTCTTAACCGCTGAAGATCCAAAGCAGTTAGACCTGAAAACGAAGCCTATAGTATAAAAGAGAAATAATAAAAATACCATATACTTAATTAAATTAGAAGACAATCCTAAAAGAATAACGCCATATACTTCTATTACTAATCATAATAGCAAATTAATAAACACTACCTAAGAAAACATTAAAGTTTTTATAGCTAGTTACAGTTTATAGGAAACCACTATAACAGGAAATACATACCAAGCTAGGAGGCATTTCATTGGTTAAACAGCTTGTGTGCAAGAGTGAAGAGCAGGTTTTGGACCACCAGAAACTATGTAAATACCAGGCAGGTGTGTTGGCTCACCTGTAATCCCAGTATTTGAGAAGCAGACAGCAAAGACAGGCTATCCCTGGACTGAGATGACTAGCTAGACTAGTCGTAGCCACAAGCCCTGGGTTCAACTGATAGACACTGCCTCAATGAATAAGATACAGAGAAATCACATACACACACACACATACACACACACACACACACAAACACACACACAGATACACATACACACACACATACACACACACATACATATACACACACATGCACACGCACACACACACAAACACACACACACACAAACACACACACAGATACACATACACACACACACATACACACACACATACACATACACACACATGCACACGCACACACACACAAACACACACACACACACACACATACACACACACACACACACACACACACATTCCTGATGTCAACCTGAGCCTCCAGAAGTATTTACACATATGTGTACCTATAAACAATCATACACCATACACACATGAGCAAGTGAACACAAACTCATGCATGAAGATATCACATACATACATACATACATACATACATACATACATATTGAAGAAAAGTATTTATTTTAACAACCATTAGAGAAGACAAAAACATGATGTGGAGAAATCAAAGCAGATGATGAAGTATTTTTAAAAGATTTGTAAAGATATAACATAAAATAAAGTAGTATGAAAAAGGAAAAAAAGACATTTACCATTTTTGAAACTATAACTAATCATGTCTTCTATGAGAAAAAATATCCTTCTATACATTAATACAAAGTAGAAACTATAAATGTAAATATAAATGGAACTTAAACATGAATTCAGAAAATTTAAAAATAAATAAGAGCAAAAATGAAATTATAGGCCTATTAAAGAGACAGAATCAGAAGTCATGATTTCAAAAAGAAAGATTTAATAAATGGCAAGTAGGTATGCTATAAGGTGAAAGAAAAAGACTTTGAAATGATAAATGATCAGCAAAATGACAACAAGGAAAATCTATATGTGATGAAAGATACCATTAATATTTACAAATAAAAAATGAATATTCAAGAAAAACAAAAATATATTAGAAACAGAAAATAAAGATTTAGTTATAGGCATGCAAGATTTTAATATAAACTAATTAAATACATATAAATCAAAATACAATATTAAAAATTAATACATACATTAGAACCAAATACCAACATAAATCAAAGGAAAGATTAATAAAGAAAAAAATGCATTTGGTGAATTAGAACATAATTATAGTTAAAGGTTGTAGAGATAATTTGCAGAGAAATAATGAAATTATTCTTATACACAGAAATAATATAATAATGAGGATGACAAACAGCACAGCAACACAAATTCACATGAAAAGATGAAGCCAAGATTTTGAAAAATCCACTTCATATTGAGAACCACTAGAATGAATAAAGCAGACATTTTTCCAAGTTGATTTGATATTATCTAACAGGTTCATTCAAGTTTCTTGACAGGAAACTAGAGTTCTAATCTCAGCACAAACTTCACATTTGACACTGTCCCATCAGTCCAGGTATTTTCCAACTCATAGTGACATCAATGGACAAGATACAAATCATGGTGAGAGCACTGTCTTAGGGGCAAAGAGGTTCGACAAAATTTCTCTAGTTCCTTAGGCTGCTGATTCAGCAACTGGAATTCAGAGAAGATGAGCATAAAGAAGTCATCTCAACAATCTGAGCCATTTTCCCCAGCAGCACAGCCCCGTGTGCAGAAGCTGACAGACAAAGAGGCCAAAGAGAAATCCAGACGGAGGCTTTGAGAAGTTGGGCAGTGTCATCATCTATCGCATGGTGCTGGAAAAAAGCAAACAGAAATTAGAATGCAAAACAGCAGAAACTGTGATTTAAAGAAAAAAGCCATTAAAAGCACATTTTAAAAATAGCAAATACACAAGGATTGGACTAATTAAAAACTGTATGGAAGGAGAGGGTGGAGTGGTGAACAGGGGGAGGAGGGAGGGAACAGGGGTTTGGTTTTTTTGTTTTGTTTTGTTTTGTTTTACTTTGTTTTATTTTATTTTATTTTTGAGGGGAAACTGGGAAAGGAGATATCATGTGATATGTAAATAAAGAAAGTATCTAATAAAAAATGTATGGAAGCTCATGTAGAAAACTACAAAATGGTAGAAGAAATTAAAGAATGCCTAAATAAGAAAGAATGGGGGGTAATGTTCATGAATTGAGAAACTCATGCCAATGTTCTCCATATTAATCTAAGGTTTTAATGTGATCCCAAACTCTTATCACTATGTTTCTTTCTATAGTATAAAGAATCAGAGAAGTTAATTTAAAAGTGAGTATGGATAAGAGCCAACAATAGCCAAGACAAGCTGGATGATTTATGCAATCAAAAACCAAGAATTATTATAAGCCATAATAATTAAAACATGATATGGTAAATAAATGGGACAGAAACAAAGATTCCAGGAACAGGCTTTAAAGTTAATGACCAAATACATGATTTATGACAAAGTAGTAATATATTTTGTTCTGATGGGAAATGGATATCTTCGTAACAAATTATATAGGCCTATTGGATGATCACATGAAAAATTCTTTCCTAACTTACACTATGCACACACATAAAAGATCAACCCCAAAATCAATTTATGGTATTAAATGTGAGTTATAATTTTTAAAAATGTAAAACGTCAGATATGAGAATTGTGTATATAAAACTGATATAGTCAAACAATCTTTTGAACAGTTCATAAGTAATACAAAAGAAAGTATTAATTGACTTAGTACACTAAAGTTAAGAGCAACTATATACCAGACATCTTCAGAACAGAGCCTAACAAGCATTGCTCTAGCTACATGGGGTGATATTCAGTTTTCCCACAAAATTTATCGTTTAACTTCTCAAGAGACTCCCACATTTTCTTACCTTCTCTCTATGCCTCTCCTGTGTGTCTCCCAGATCAGAATTTTCCACTTTCAGGTGATACAAACCCAGCAAGTTGTACTGCACAGAATATTGTTACTGCAAGCCTAATATTTCAGAGAATAATTTGGGAAGTCTGAATACTGTGTAATATTTCTAGACAATAACCTCTAATCTTTAGAGCTTTCTTTTTGCTCTTTCTCCCCATTGCCTTGGTAAAGTTTTCTTCCCTGTATGCTTAATTCTGTCCACTTGGTCAAGGGTCCACAGACTTCTCACATCCACTGGGATTTCAGTTACCTCCTCCCAGGCTTCCCTAGTAACCCAAGAGAGAAAAAAAAGGAAGAAGAACGTGTATTGTCTACCTGGGTCCACTTTTGAAATCTCAAGGAAACTTTCTAGAAGTTTTCTTTCCTAGCGTGAGCAAAAGCATTGTCTGACCGTCTCAACTTTGGGCACTAACCAATGGCCAGTAAAAAGATGCATTCTGTGTTTCAAGCTGTCACACTGACTTGGTTCATTTCCTGTTGTTCTATGTGGTTTTGATCTACCCACTCCTGCATAAAACTCATCTGCTTTGTGTTAGAACACATGTTCTATAATTCTCTGGGCATCTTCAGTCTTCTCTGTTCAACTACTACTATACAGCTGGCTGCAAATTACCTGATTAATGGACATGTAATCATTTCTCTTCTTATTGATTCATTACTTATAGGGCTTACATATCACCTGATTAATTACTTGATTACAAAATGACTTGAGTAATAAATGTATAATTACTTGTCATATTATAAATTCTTAACTTAAAAGTTGATGAAAGTTGACTGCATTCATCTGCAAGGTCCCTAGCCTATCCCTGCCAGGCACTCATAATCCCTTATGTAGTTACATATAGTCTGGCATAGCTCTAAGTGTCTCTCCCACGGAGGGTTTGTATTTGTTTTAAAGATATTTATATGATATAATTCATGACTTCTTTCTGGAGCACTCTGTTAACATTTCTCATTTCCACAAACTACCTGTATTTACCACGTCTTATCTGAGCTTCAGTTAAAAGATGGGTATTGAAAATTTGCTACATACCCATGCTTGAATCTGTAAGATTTAAATAAACAAGGCAAAACATTGGAAAATACAGATATGTAAGGAAATGATTTCTCTGTACTTCAGAGAATGCAGACTGATGCATGCACAAAGATAGAATTAAATCTACTGGCTAGATCATCAAAGATTTGATAGAAGAGGAAATATCCAAAGGTGGCTTTGATGTGTTCCATGAAGAAAGATATCCTCTAAGAGAAAGAAATACATAAAAGTAAAGAGGCAAGAAAGAAAGGCTCCCCACCAAGCCCTGTGTGTAGCTTCTCACTGTCAGAGAAGTAAAGAATTGAACAGGAGGTCCACATAGCAGAAGGCATGCATGGAAAGGATGACATGCGTTCTATGTCTGTATTTATCTTCTTTGTCCTTACAACTGTGGTATATCCATCCAGTCTAGTTTCTCTTTCAAAATAAGATATGATGTTAATAAGGAAGTATATGCTTACATCTTGGCAAGTCTATAGAGTGAGGAGAGGTTTTTTTTTAATTTATTCTCTGAGGATTATATATTTAGGTATTCTAAAACATAAAATTTGCCAAATTATTTTAGTCAGGGTAAATAAGGAAATTGAGAATTTACAAAAAATGTAGATCTTATATTCAGCATTTCTGAAAATATCTTAGCTTTCCTTTTTCATGAGTAATCCAGGTTGCAGTGTTTTCAATTACTTAAAACAGTGGAAT
>JADRCD010209282.1:10671-31079 GCA_019843815.1 Montemys delectorum | reverse complement strand
TTTGGTTTTTTGAGACAGGGTTTCTCTGTGTAGCCCTGGCTGTCCTGGAACTCACTCTGTAGACCAGGCTGGCCTCAAACTCAGAAATCTGCCTGCCTCTGCCTCCCAAGTGCTGGGACTAAAAGTGTGTGCCACCACAGCCGGCCCCGCCATTTTCTTATGTAGGCCAGGCTACCCTCTTGATTCTGAGCCTCCCAAAATCTGGGTCCAGAGGCATGAGCCACCACCACACGTCAGCCACACAGACTGTACAGCACTGGGAAAGTGACCACCCCTCCCTCCCCCACTGAGCCTCAGTTTCCTCTCTATCAAGTGGAGGAGGATGGTCTCTGCCCGACTGAGAGGATAGAAAAGAACTTCAAGGCGAGGGTGTCCTTCAGCATCAGAGCAGTCACCTAGAACGCATGAGGCCCCAGGTGTCATCTCTTATACTGAAAGAAAAATTGTGCTAGGCATGGTGGAGCACATCTGCAACCACAATACTCAGAAGAAGGCAGAGACAAGAGGATCAGGACTTCAAGAGTATCTTCAGAGGCTGGGGGATCGACTCAGTAGTTAGGAGTTAGGAGAACGGGCTGCTCTTGCAGAGAACCAGGGTTTGATTCCCAGCACCCACATGGCAGCTTATAACTCCATCTCCTAGGGATCTGTAGCTCTTCAGGCCTCCACAAGCACCAGGCACACACACATACAGTACACATGCATACATGTAAGCAAACACTCCTATACATTCAATAAAGCTTCATCAGTTAAAAAGAATAAAACAAAGGTGGCAAAAAACAAACAAAGGACCGTTCTCACCTGCAGAGTGAACTCAAGGCCAGCCCAGGCTATATGTAGCCCTGTCTCAAAAAAATGAAAAAAAGAAAGAGAGAAAAGGGGTGGGTTAGAAAGAAAAGGGCGGATAGGGGTGATAAGTTTTGCCCGATGTCAGGGAGGGCAGAAGCTTTGGACCTGCCTGCAGCAGGCACCCAGAACCTTGGCTCGCCAGGATATTTTCCCAGGTTCAGTGGTGATGAGCCAGGCCTTGAACCAACCTCTCCCAGACCCCACACACTAGAGACTCAAGGGAATTGTGGTCAGCCCAGGTGCAGGGCAGTTCCTCTCCACTCAGGGGCCATACCATATGGCAAATAAAGGCCCAGGAGTAAGGGCCACTGGAGCCCATCTCCGGCAGGGCAGAACAGGAAGTGAGGCGGAGTTTGGAGTGAAATCTGGTACCTCACGCCTACAGCCACCCAGACTATCGGACTCACTGGGAGACGATGCCAGGGGGTCTAGGAGTCCTCCGAGCCCTGCCTCTCTTCCTCCTCCTCTTCTCCGAAGCCTGCCTGGGTAATGTGGCCAAAGGGAAGGTGCGCTGGGGGGTGCAGCTGACCGGAGAGGTGCAGAGTGGAGTTAGAAATGGCCAGACAGGGTGATGCATGGTGTTGCATCTCTTAAAGTAAAGCCAGAACTCTAGGAAACTGAGGAGGGGAGAAATACTGCATTTGAGGCCAGCCTAGGCTACATAATGAGTCCTATCAAGGCCAACCTGGGAGATTTTTTGATTACCTGTCCAAAAGGAAAAGGAGTAGGGGAAAGGAATCGGGGAAAGCCTTCTGTACCAAGCCACAAGCTGGAGAAGGCTTGAGCAAGTGCACCGTTAGGAACAAGGCTACCTTGTCCCACAACACACGACCTTAGCTCCAGTAGTCAGAATGAGGAACTGAGGTAAGTGTTGATTGAACATCAGGGTGTCACTGAGGGGAACAGTGTTTGTTTGTTTGTCTGTTTGTTTGTTCTTCGGTCTTACATCTGGAGGGCATGTTTCCTAAGGTGCTCCATTCTCTTCCCCCACCCAAGTGTGACCACATTGACCCAGTTTTTCGGAGGACCAGGGATTGGAGCCCTGCTGTCTGAGTCTTAAGCCTGTGACCAGGAACTTACAGGGGCCTCTTTCCCCTCCCGTTCTTTCTTCCTGACTTCCGACCTACCTTCCTCTTTCCTGTTCTGTCCCATAAAGGGAGCTAGAAGCCAGTGTGGTGTGCTGGGGAGGCTGAGATCAGGGGTGGGAGGGGGGGAGTGGTTCAAGATAAACACAAGAGCAGACACCATAGCGACCAGTTCACTCTCCTCTCTGAGCTTCCTCCAATGCCCCAGACAAAACTCAGCCCCAGTGCCTAAGTTAACACTGGTTGCTTTGTTTTGCTGTTTTGTTTTTCCGAGACAGGGTCTCTCTGTGAAGCCCTGGCTGTCCTGGAACTCACTCTGTAGACCAGGCTGGCCTCGAACTCACAGAGGTCTGCCTGACACTCCTTTCTCTCTCTCTCTCTCTCTCTCTCTCTCCCTCCCTCCCCCCGCCAAGTGCTTGGATTAAAGGCATGTACCACTACTGCCTGGCAGGCTGCCACATTGAAATTACAGAGATGAGAAACAACATAGACAAAAAGACAAACAAACAAACAAACAAGCCAAGGCCAGTAAAGGAGAGACCCAGGAAGGTGGGATTGGACTCTAGTACCTTTTCTAATAAGCTGGGTACTGCTGAGCCCCACCCACCCTGCATCTAAGGTGTGCCCCACCTTCACCCCCCTCCCCATGGAGATTCCCTTTTTTTTTTTAAGATTTATTTATTATTTTACATAAGTATACTGTAGCTGACTTCAGATGCACCAGGGTGGTTGTGAGCCACCATGTGGTTGCTGGGATTTGACCTTAGAACTTTCTGAAGAGCAGTCAGTGCTCTTACCGGCTGAGCCATCTTGCCAGCCACCCCCCTTTCCCCCGTGGAGGTTCCTAAGAGTTGTAAGGAATGGGGGTCAATGGGAAGGTCTTCATGAGAGAGTCCCTGGGCTGGTTGGGGAGCATCAAATTGCAAAGGGGAAACGGAAGAGAGAAGCCATGGGGTGTGTCTCCCCATGTCTCCCTGACATCTAGTCCTCTTCTAGGTGCTATTACCATCAGTGTGGCTCCACTCCTGAGGGTACTGGTGTGAAGGGTTCTGGGCTGGAGCAATCATTTCCATCTCCAGGCTCTGACCCATCTGTCTCCTCTCATCTCTCCACAGGTCCCAGATGCCAGGCCCTGCACGTCGAAGGGGGTCCACCATCCCTGACGGTGAACTTCGGCGAGGAGGCCCGCCTCACCTGTGAAAACAATGCCAGGAACCCCAATATCACCTGGTGGTTCAGCCTTCAGTCCAACAACACATGGCCCACAATACCACTGGGTTCTGGCCAGGGTCCCACAGGAGAGCTGATCTTCCCCAAAGTGAACAAGAGCCACGGAGGCTTGTACTGGTGCCAAGTGATAGAGAACAACATACTGAAGCGCTCTTGTGGCACTTACCTCCGAGTGCGCAGTGAGTAGAGAGGGCACTGACCCTAGCAGAGCTAGCTCCTCCCCCCTGGACCTACAACCAGCAGTGGGGATGGCAGCTTCAGAGCTCCCTGACCTCACAAGGGGCAGGGCTGGGAAAGGAAGGAAGGGATACCAGAACTCTGAACAGCACCCTGTCTTCACAGAGCCAGTCCCCAGGCCCTTCCTGGACATGGGGGAAGGCACCAAGAACCGCATCATCACAGCAGAAGGGATCATCTTACTGTTCTGTGCAGTGGTGCCGGGGACCCTGCTGCTGTTCAGGGTGAGTCTCCCCCGAGCGACACCCTCAAGTCATCCTGGCTTACCTGGCCCTGGACTGTGACTCCCAGTGTCCAGCTGGTCCTCTGAATTCTGAGGTTCTTCCTTCAAAGTTTGGGAGACTGGCAATAACCACCGAAAGGATTTCCAGTGTCACTGAGCTCAGGGTAGGGGGGTCAGCATGTGCCCACCAGCCCTCATAGACTCATAGATGTCCTCTCACTGCCCTCCTGGCCCACCAAAGGGAGTCCCCTGCAAATGCAGCCAAGACAAGGGGAGGAGTCCCCTGCAAATGCAGCCAAGACAACGGGAGAAGTTGTGTCTTCCCAGAACCCCCGCTTTTCCTTAGGCCAGAAGACAACATTTTTTTTTCCTGATGGGGTTTCACTAAGTAGCCCTAGCTGGCCTTGAACTCACAGAGATCTGCCTATTTATGCCTCCCAATTGCTGCCAGGATTAAAGCTGTATGCCACCATGCCTGCCCTTCTTCCTTTCTTTTACTTTTTCTTTTCCCCCACCCCACCCCCTGAGACCGAGTCTCTCTGTGTAGCCCTGGCTGTCCTAGAACTCACTCTGTAGACAAGAGTAGCCTCAAACTCAGAGAGATCCACCTGCCTCTGCCTCCTGAGTGCTGGGATTAAAGTTGTGCACCAACTGTCCTCCTGCCTCAGTTTGCCAAGCACTAGAATTACAGATGTTCAACACCACTCCCTGCTCGCCGTGCTGCTTGTTACTCAAGAACAGTAGAGAGCTAACATGGAGGTTGATCCTAGCAATACTCAGGAGGCAGAGGCAGGCAGATCTCTTGGGAATCAAGGCCCGCTTGGTCCACAGAGTGAGTCCCCAGGTAGCTCTTGCTAGATACAGATCGCCCTGCACTACTATTTATGTCTTATCAGTGTTTATGTGGGCATGTGAGTGTGGAGGTCAGCGAACAACTTTCAGGAGTTGATTCTTTCCTTCCACTGTGGGATTCACCAGACCAAATTCATGTCTTCAGGCTAGATATTAGTCTAGGCTAGCCTCAAACTTACTATCTCCATGGCTGGCCTGATTTGTCTTTGCCTTCTAAGCACTTCTAAGCACCACAGGCATGTGGCACCACCAGTTTCATTTTTGCTTGTTTTAATTTTTGTTTTGGTCTTTTTGTTTTTGTTTTTGTTTTTGTTTTTGTTTTTGTGGGGAGGGTAAGACAGCCTCTTGTTATGTAGTTCAGGCTAGGCTAGAACTCACTATATAGATCATATTGGTCTAGAATTCACAATCCTCCTGCCTCAGTTTGCCAAGCACTAGAATTACAGATGTTCAGCACCACCCCCTGCTCGCTGTGCTGCTTGTCACTGAAGAACAGTAGAGAGCTAACATGGTGGGGCACAGCTTTGATCCTAACAACACTCAGGAGGCAGAAGCAGGCAGATCTCTTGGGAGTCAAGGCCCGCTCGGTCCACAGAGTTGAGTCCCCAGTTAGCTCTTGCTAGATACAGATCCTCAGAGTCTCTGTGGAGTGGCAAGCACATGCAGCAGTCCACTTGAAGGTGAGACAGGAAGACTGCTCAAAGTTTGAGGCCCATAAGAAGAAAGAGAAGAGAGGGAAAGAGAATAGAATCTGCCAAGATCCCAGTGTGTGGCCTTTGGGGGTGGGGCTTATCCCTTGCTCCTTCTGATAAAGCACTTGCTCGTGGGAGAGAGAGTCTGAAAACCCTTCACCCCCCCCCTGCTAAACACCGCTTCTACTTCATCCCCTTCTGTAGAAACGGTGGCAAAATGAGAAGTTTGGGGTGGACATGCCAGATGACTATGAGGATGAAAATCTCTATGAGGTAAGCAGTGGATGCAGCAGGCGTCGGTGCCTGGGTGTGGTGTCTGCATTGGGTCCCACCCTGGGGTTGACTGGAGGCAGGTGCCCCAGCTGTCGGGGTACTGATGTGTCTCTTCTCTGTCTCCTGCAGGGCCTAAACCTTGATGACTGCTCTATGTATGAGGACATCTCCAGGGGACTCCAGGGCACCTACCAGGATGTGGGCAACCTCCACATTGGAGATGTCCAGCTGGAAAAGCCATGACTGACATCCCCCACCCCTGCCTGCCCTATGCCCAACTACAGCATCCCTGCCTCTCCATTCGTCCGTCCCCTGGAGTCCCCCCTTCCCAGTGCGTGTGCCTCTGGAATGTCCTACCTTTGCCTCCAGGCTGCCATACCCTGGTCTCCCACCTAATCTCGTCCTTCTCCAAGTCGGGTTCCCTCTCTAGTGGGTAATGAGCCCTTAATCGCTGCCTCTAGGGGAGCTGATTACAGCAGCCTCGTTAATGTCACCCCCTCCTCCCAGATCTGTCATGGCCACTTAAGTGACAATAAATCCTTCCCAAAGCAGCCCTTGGCAGGAGTCATGGATCTCATGTAGACTGCTCCTCAACACTGCCAGGGAACCAGGAGCAGGAAACCCAAGTCTCCCTCAGACCCAGGATTCTGGGCCCAACTTTTCACCTGACCACTTCTGAGATCTGGGACCAGACAGTCCTTGCTGTCTGTCCCTCCCCACCCCATCCCCAGCCCCCACCCCTAAATAACAGGAAGTCTCTTGGGGAAGTCCCCACCCCAATTGAAATGCTGGTTTATCTCCTTTATAGGGCCTCACCCTCTGAATGTCCCTAAGCAAGGGGGAACCAGCGCGGGTGTTACCAAATTTTTATACATATTTAAGCTCCTTTTATTTCCTGGAGTGGGACCTAATTCCCTCATGGGTCCCCTTGCTTAGGCAGATTTGGAGAGTTTCTGTCAAGAACCTGGGGGGTGATGGAGAGATCTAGAGTGTCTTGACAGTCACTGGGATGGGAAGAGCAGACTCAGGTCGTTAAAGGACAGGAGGCAAAGAGGAGACTCAGGGATATAGAGGTAGAAGCCAAAGGAAGAAGCAGACACAAACTGGCTGACCTGAGCCTGGGGGATAGGAACAGTTGAGGAAAGGACAAAGCCTGAGATCTCAGAGGATGAGGATAAGAGGCAGAGCCAAAGCAAGAAATGGGCCCAAAGTGATCAAGGCACAGAGGAGCTGCAGCAGGATGAAGCAGCAAAGGCCAGAAAGCAGAGTGCTGGATGGGCCCCTGGCCTTGTGGGCACACAGTGGGGGTGCCCTTCGAGCTTTGAAAACCTCCCAGCTGTGAAAAAAAAAAAAGAGACCAGGGTGGTGGTACACACCTTTGGCTTTAATCTCTGAACTCCAGAGGCAAAGACATCTCTCTGAGTTCGAATCCAGCTCGCTCTACACAACAAGTTCGAGACCAGCCAGGGCTACATTGCAAGCCCTTGTCTCAAACTAAGAGAAAGAGAGAGTAAGGGGCAGGGCAGGAGTTGGGCAGCAGCGAGGAGGGCAGCAGAGGCGGACAAAGGCGAAAGGGGGCCGGGCGGGACCGGGTGGGGCCGCGCCCGCGGGGAAAGGAGGAGCCGCGCGGGCGGCGAGAAGGGGAAGGAAGCCGAGGTGCCGGGCGGGCACGGGGCGCGGGCAGGAAGCGGGGAGGGGCAGCGGGCGGGGGCTCCGGAAAAACGCTCCGACTTCCTGCCCGCCAGAGCCAGGAAGCCGGAGTCGGGACGCCGGGCCCGGGATCAACGAGCCCGACCTCGGGCGCCCCGCCGGTCACCTCCCCGCGCGGACACCAGGTACACCGTCCCTGGCCCCGCCCGGCCTCCTCCCCCCTCCGCCGCCGGGGGAGGAGCGGGGAGGGGACCGGGCGCCGAGGGCCTCCCGGGGGGCGCCCAGTGAACCTGCAGTAGCCTTTCTCTTGCCTCGGTTTTCTCATCTGTCAAAGAGAGCAAAGAGAAAACCCGGCACGGTGGCGCACGCCTGTCATCCCAGAAGTTGGGAAGCGGAGACAGGAGGATTGCCTTGAGTTCGAGGTCAGCTTGGGCGACCTAGCGTGACCCTGCCTCAAAAGGAAAAAACAAAAACAAAACAAAACAGAGAGAGAGACAGGGAGACAGAGAGAGAGAGAGAGAGAGAGAGAGAGAGAGAGAGAGAGAGAGAGAGAGAGAGAGAGAGAGAGAGAGGCAGAGAGAGACAGAGAGAGCATTTGTCGAGTGCACAGTAGTTAGAGATGAACTAAGCTGGGATCCATGCTCCCAGCGCAAAACTTTAACACTCATTTATCAGCAGGGAAACTGAGGCCCAGGGAGTCGGACTGCCTTGTCGTAGGGACATAGCAGCTGGGACTTGAACTCGAAGCTGTTTCCTGTAAAGCGCTGTCCCTGCAATCATGGATGCTTGATTAGAGCTCCCTAAAATAAACAAATATCTCTGCAGACCATTTTGGAGCCGAGAGTTACAGAGCGTTAAAAACTTCTCCGAAAGCTTTTTTTTTTTCTTACCCTCTCTGTGTTATTAATTATAAAATGGGAGATGACTGTAGGGGAGAGAACCGGAAACATATCCGCATTGAACAGATGGGAAGACTGAGGCCTAAAGGGAAGTCATTGCTTTTTGCAGGTTAGTCTCTCAGAAGGAAATATATGCTCGAGCGCATGAGTGTTTTATGCTTTTGTTTTTGTGGCGGGGAGGAGGGGAGGTTTCTGTGGGTTTTTGGTTTTTTGGTTTTTCTTTCCAGTTACAGCGGGAGGAGTTGACAGTGGTGACAGAGGGAGTCGGTATACAAGTATTTGGAATTTAACGGAATTTAGACAAGGTAGAAAGATCCCACGCGAGGTCCAGATAGGTACATAGGATCTGAGCGACTTGAAGTTTCTCAGAGATTGAGCCCTAACCAGGCAGTGGAACCATCCACCACTCCTGCAAAGGGGGCGGGGCCCGGGAGAGTGACAGAGGCAGTCGAGATACGGAACCGAGGGTCCTCCAAGGCAGACCAGAGCGGCCCTATCGGGCCAGCGTGGCGCCGTGTAGTGATAGACCAGCCGGCAGGAGGAGTGGAGTTGCCGAGGCCGGAGAGTGGTAGGCGGCGGGCTAGAGCGGCGGGAGGGAGGAGTGGAGCTGGACGCAAAGGCGGCCTCTGGCTCGGCTAGAGCGACTCTGCGGCACGGGTGGGGGAGCCTGGAGCTCGAGCGCCGAGGCTTCGGTTCCTGAGGCTGCAGTGGCTTGCTTCTCTTCCCATCCGACAGGTGAGATAGGCAGCCCTCGACTGCCGTGAAACCTGACCCCACACGTCTTCCCTGCCACCCACACTGCCACAGTTGCAGAATTATTGAGCACCCGGGTAGATCAGCCACGTCCCACAGAAGATTTAGGGCTCGTGAAGACCCGCCACGTTACATAGGTCAATAAGATCTTACATACCTTCCAGGTTTCAGGAAGCCTTTCACAGAGACCGGGCTTTTAACGTAAACATAGGCTTCTCACAGATCAAGGCAGGGCCCTACAGAACCCACACCACTAGCGAGGTCCCATAAACCATTAGTTTTCCCTTTAGAATCACCATCTCTCTGGATTCTTGAGGCCCACTGTATATCAAATAGAATGTGGGGTTGTATACATTCCAGGGCCCTCTTGTAGTTTTTTTCAAGGCTCCTAGAGGTTCTTGGAGACCTGAATAATCCAGTCCAAAGGCTTGCTGAATGTGAGCCCTTAGAACCCAGGAGCCTTGATGTGCTTACTTCTACAGAACCCCCTCTGCCCCCTACCCCCACCCCATGCATAAACCTAAACCTGCCCTGACTTACCCCATTCCACCCCACCTCCAGAGCCTCAAGTGCAAAATGCTCCCTCTGCCGGACAGTAGTGGACTTTGTCAGTTGCTTCATTTTGCCAGCTTTACCTCTATCTAACTTTCAAATTCTCTTTGAGCCCAGGCTTCTGGAGCTGCTGGGTCCATCCTGGGTGTCTGCTGAGGTCACAGCAGCCACATGACTTTTCCAGGCACCATCAGACCTGATGTATCTCAAAGAATAGATGCACATTTTAGTATTCTAAGGTCAAAGTGTGTGTGTGTGGGGGGGGGGGCGGTCTTGAAGCAATGTTCTGTGCTCAATATTTAAACTGTGGAACCAGACTGCCTGAACCTGAATCCTGGCTCTGACTCGATTTCCCCCTCTGTATAACGGCAATAAGAATAATAGTGGCACTCCTCCCCAAAACAAACCAAGATAATGCTGGCCTCATTGGGTCAGTAAGAGGATTAAATTTGTTAACATCTGTAGACAGACCCTGAACCCTACATAGCGACCAAGCCTGTGTGTGCCATCTTTGCTCTGTCTGACACATACTGAGCACACATGAGTGTCCGCCATTGTTCCTTGCGATTGTGATGGGGAGTACGGAGATAATGCATGTTAACTGTGTGTGAGAATCAGGATCTTCTGGTGACCGGTTGTTCCAATTCCGTACCTCCCTTGGGTTCTCTTTTTGGGGGTGAGAGGTGAGTTAATAAAAACTTAAGCATGCCAGTTAAGGGGGCCATTTTGGATGATGTGTGCAAGCCAGCACTGGAGGGGAAGAGACAGTGGTTCTCTTGAGTTCAAGGCTGGCCTGCAGTACAGAGTTCCAGGATAGCCAGGGCTACAAAGATAAACCCTGTCTTCTGTCTCAAAAAAGAAAGAAAGAAAGAAAGAAAGAAAGAAAGAAAGAAAGAAAGAAGGAAGATGAGTGTAGGTCTAAGAAAAGTTTTCTTTTGTTTGTCGTTTTTGTTGTTGTTGTTTTTGGGTTTGTTTTTTGTTTGTTTGTTTGTTTTTCGAGACAGGGTTTCTCTGTGTAGCCCTGGCTGTCCTGGAACTCACTCTGTAGACCAGGCTGGCCTCGAACTCAGAAATTCGCCTGCCTCTGCCTCCCAAGGGCTGGGATTAAAGGCGTGCACCATCACCGCCTGGCTGTTTGTTTTTTGAAACAGGGTTTCTCTGTGTAGCCCTGGCTGTCCTGGAACTCACTCTGTAGACCAGGCTGGCCTCGAACTCAGAAATCCACCTGCCTCTGCCTCCCAAGTGCTGTGTCCGCCACCACCGCCTGGCTGAGAAGTTTTCTCTTTTTGGTTTATCTGGTTGCTTTGTTTGGTGCTGCTCGGGGTACAACTCAAGGCCTCTTACATGACAAACAAGCATTTTGTCATTGAGCTACACCCCAAACTCTCGTTGGCTCCTTTGGGGTCTCTCAGGTGAATATATTTCCTGCTGACTGAGATGAGCATAGAAGTTCCTGGTCTGTGGTCATGGCTTCTAACCTAGAAGGCCTGGTTGAAAAGGGTAGTCTTTGAAGGCATTGTGTTTCTCAGGGGATGAGTGTACATGGGTGCCTGTAGTTGGGGAGGTAATATAGTCGATGGGACTAGACACAGTGCTTCCCTCTGATAATACCAGAACTTGAGAGACCAAGACAGGAGGATGGCCTCAGATTTGAGGCCATTCTACAGAATGAGATCCTGTCTAGGAAAAAGAAAAGCGAAAACTGAGTTGATATACCCAGAACAATTTTTACATACTAGGCGGGCTCATCTCTCATAACCACTGTTACTCTGCTGTCTTAGTTCGCAAGTTTATTTGTTAAATACTTAACAATATTCACATCTTGAAATTACCTGAGCTTTTACGGTGGACAGATACAGGTTCTGAGAAAGAATACAAATGGCGCCTGCTTGGGAGAACCCGCAACCATGACTTCTAGGCACTCCAGAAAGCATCTTTGTTCAGAAATCAGAATCGTAGCAATGGCTCATTGAGTGCTAGGGAGGAGGCTCATAGGAGAGGGAGAAGGGCGGGTCTCAAACAACCAGAGTTATAAATAGCTTTGGGGTGTGGGGACCCGCCCCCTGCTGGTCCACCCCATGCTCTTTCCACCATTCCTTCCCTCCTGACACTGATCCACACAGCATTAGTCAGACTAATTAGGGTCTGGAATCTGCTGCTGAAAAGGGAGAGTAGAAGGAAGATGGGATGGAGAGAGATGAGACACAGCGTGGAGCTGGAGCTGGACAGAACCAACACCAGCTGTGGAAGGACAGCTGTCCTGAGATGGGGGAGGAGAGATAGGGAGGCAGAGGAGGGGCCAGCAGACGTGATAGGAAGGATGAGGTGGGTCTGGGAGGAGAGGTGGAGTCGCAGACTCCAGGGAGCTGCGACTGCTTCAAATTGAAGGGGAGCGCCAGGCACCTGAGAGTGGGCAGTTGAGCCCCTCCCCCTCCAACATTTTTCTGGGACCATGGCTACAAAAGCTGGGAACTGTAGGGAACCACCGGGCCCAAGAGCTCAATGTGCCTGACTGAGAGGGACTCAGTTTTCTCTAGTAGAGGGAGTTGGAGGTTGGGGGTTCACCATTGACATTTCCTGTCACAGGAAGTGGGGCTGGTGGGTTCAGAGGCAACATCCTGGCCCAGGCCTGCCACAGATCAGAGTATATCGCCCTCCCACCCACCCCATACCGTCTCTTTAAGGACTGTTCTTTTAATTTTGCTTGTTCCAAAGTCCTTCCCTCTTAAGGACTTAGCTAGCCTGTTGGGTCCCTGGTCCTTCCTTCTTGAGTGACCCAAATTAGTGGTTTTACCCACAGCCACCCAGCCCACCCATAGACCCTTGCTCCTGGGCTCCACCCCCCACCCCCACCCCTGCCCCTGGTCTCTCTGCCTCAGCTGGGCTGTGAAGAGCTCTTTGTGGCCACACAGTGGCTCCATTGAGCTGAGGAGGCTGGGGGGTGGTGGTGTTTACTCACCTTCCGCACCTGGGCCAGGAATCTGTGAGTAACTGCTCAGCCTCGGGCACTTCCTCCCCACCCCTAACTGCTCCTCCTCTCTGCAGCCCGGTGGAGTCCCGGAGATGGGAGAAGTCGCCGGAGGGGCGGTGAGTGCGGTGCAGGGAGAAGATCTGAGCCAAGGTGAGGGAGCTCTGGTGCTCTGTGAGGTAGGGAGCCCTGTGAATTGAAGTCTTGTCTCCCCTTGCAGGCCCCAGGGCCTCCCCGGTCTGGCCTGGTATCCATCATCATCGGGGCTGAGGATGAGGATTTTGAGAACGAACTGGAGGCAGTGAGCAGGGTAGGATGGGAAAGTGTCCATCAAGGGCCCAGTTCTTTCTCTTGGGATGTGTCCTCACTGCTCACATTGTCATCTCCCACCCCACTCGATGATGAGCGTCACCGTTCACCATAGTCCCACCTGTCTCACTCTAACCCCAGCTTATCACCACCCTTCCCCCATTTGACTCACATCCCTTCTCAGGAATGGCTCAGTAACATCAAGTCTCATCCCCTCTTCCCAACTTCTTGCCCTTACTGTCTGGGTTGTAGCATAGGCGCATTCACCCCCATTTCCCTGTCATGAAACCTCGTTGAGGGGTGCGAGAGAATGGGTAGGGCAAGCCTAGGATGTCCCTTCTTTCCCTGTGGCACTCAGCAACCTTGTCCCCACCCTCCAGAACTCAGAAGATCAAAACAGCCAATTCCAGAGCCTGGAGCAAGTGAAACGACGCCCAGCCCACCTCATGGCCCTCCTGCAGCACGTGGCCCTGCAGTTCGAGCCAGGACCCCTGGTGAGGATACAAGGGGGGCGGGGTGGAGTGGGTGGGGGCAGCAGAGGAGGAACGAGTCTGGGCAACTAAGGGGTCTGGGAAATCCAGAACACAGCATGAGTTTTAGAAATAGGGCCCCAGACAAGATGGGAAAAGCTGGCATTTGATTTAGACAGGCTTGCACATGCCCAGGTGAGCTCAGTAAGCAGGGAGCCCAGGCCTGAGTGCATACAGCAGAACGTAGAATCCTGACAGACGTCATGTCCTGCCCTTTTCAAGCATCTCCAACTGGTAACGCTGTCCTTCACCCAGCTGGCCTTGGCCGTGGGGAGGGTTGGGGGTGGCAGCTAGGCCTTCTCAGCAGGTGTCACCAGTCCTATATCAAGGAGTTGGTTCCCTTAACCATCTCAGACTTAGAGAGCGCCTCAGACCTTGATCTAAATACCCAGACAAACTCCATGTGGATGCTAACCTAGAAACAACGTCCTGAACCTGCAGTGATAATACACACCTGTGATTCTAGCACACTAGAGGCTGAGGCAGGAGGATAGCCACACCTTCATAGACAGCTAAGGCTACATGGCAAGACTTGACCTCAAACAAAAGAAACTTCCAGGGCCAGGCAGGAGACACCTGGGAGACACAGATATAGAACTATGTGGCCCAGAAACACCTATAGAGTAGAAACCCCAGTCCCTGATTTAGCAAGAAGCCACAGCACTGGCTGGGGGGTGGGTGGGTAGGTAGATGAGTATGGGATGGGGGGTTATTAGGTGGAGCATGGGGGTTAGACCGCTTCCTAAGAAGAATGGATACCACCCAGCACAAGCTACTTGGCAGGGGATGTCCAAGGCTCTTAACACTACATGAAAATACTCGGAGGACCCCCCCCCCCCCCCAACCAAAACTAGGAGACTAAAAGAAATCATGGGCAGGGACACCCGGGGTGAAGAAAGATGGGCACAGGAGGGCTGGGGATGTAGCTCAGTTGTCTGTAGAAGATATGCCTAGCAAGTACAGAGGTCTGGGTTTGAGCCTGGGCATTGCATAAAGCAAGCATAGTGATCCAGGCTTGTGATCCCAGCACTCAACAGAGGAGGAGGATCCTAGCTACTCAGCAAGTTTGAGGCCAGCCTGGGCTACGTGAGACCTTGTCTCAAGAAGAAGGCATGAACTGGAAGGCTGGGGCTAGTTGTCCTGACACCAAGCTTTAGGAACTGGTGGGAAATTGAGAAACGGATACAATCTCTCCATCTATATTCTTGAGAAAAGCAGCTGTCCCTCCCCAGATACATAGAGGCTGTCCCCGCCTAAGTGTTGGAGCTCAGGCGCTCCCTATCCTAGTCCTACTTAACTCAAGGACTATTGGAAGTGCTCTGATGACCCGGCATTGTGCGAGTTGCCCTTATGCAACTTCTGCAGCCACCATATTATATGGAGAGGATGGGAAGAACAGACATAGATGTGTTAGCCAGTAAATATAAAACGTTCTGCCGGCAGTCAGTGGTGGCACATGCCGTTAGTCACAGCACTCAGGAGGCAGAGGCAGAGGCAGGTGGATCTCTGACTTTGTAAGGCCAACCTGGTCTACAGAGTGAGTTCCAGGCAACCACGGCCTCACAGAGAAGCCCTGTCTCAAAAAACCAAAGACAAAAAAAAAAAAAAAAGGTATGCCTGCACAGTAAGCACAAGTAAGGGCACGTCCCTTGCCGAGCAGCGGCTGTGGGAGCCAGTCAGAGTCCCGGTGCATTTCCAGTGTCACCCGCCGAAGACTGGCATGTGCATAGGCAGCCTCAGGAGGTGCCTGGCAAGAATGAGTGGGCCCTACCTGCCCACCCTCACCGCTGCACCTTAGGCAGACTGCTCATGGTGTTTATAGACAGGCAGAGACAGCTGCCTAGGTTTGAGCCTGGCTTTCCCATGTGACATTGAGCAGGCATGTTTATTCATTGTTGATACTGAGGACTGAACTCAGGGCCTTAGCTGTGCTAGGCAAGCACTCTACCGCGGAGCTGCCTTCCAAGCCCTCACTCTTTTTATCGCGCACGTGTGTGTGTGTGTGTGTGTGTGTGTGTGTGTGTGTGTGTGTGTGAGAGAGAGAGAGAGAGAGAAAGAGAGAGAGAGAGAGAAGTGGTGTATGGATATTCATATGGGTATGTGCACATATGTGCACACATATGCATTGTATGTAGAAGCCAGTGGCCAACATCCAGTGTCTTCTTTGATCTCTTTCTACCTTATTTTCTTTTTCCTTTTTAAATTTTATTCCATTTATTTATTTATTTATTTATTTGCGACAGGGTCTCAGATACATTTATGTAGCACTGGCTGTCCTGGAACTTACTGTGTAGACCAGGCTAGCTGTGAGCTTATAGTGATCCACTTGCTTCTGACTCCCAAGTGTTAGAATTAAAGTCATGTACCACTATACCCCAGCTCCTTTTAAAACTGTTCTTATTAAATTTTAATTTATTTTCTCTACGAACATGTGTGTAGGTGCCTGTGTGTGCATACATGCACGCCATAGCATATGTGTGGAGGTCAGAGTGCAGCCCCTAGGAGTGAGTTCTCTCTTTCCATCATGTAATTCCCAGGGATTGAACTCTGGTTGTCAGGCCTGGTAGTAGGTGGAGCTTAGCCATCTCTCTGGTCCCACCTTATTTTTGAGACAGGGTCTCATCACATCGGATTGGCCAGGCATGAGCTCCAGGAACCCGCCCCTAAGGTCTATAGACACAGGCTGCCAGGCTTGGTTTTTATGTCAGAACTAGAGATGCAGCAAATGCTCAGAATCCATAGTCTGTGCTTCCCTTATGAATCATCCCTGTAACCCACACTCTGGTTTTTCTAAAGACCGTCTTATATGGAGCCGTGAGCTTGCAGTGGTCCCCCTGCTTCCGCTTCCAAGCAAGTGTTGGGAGGTGCTGGCTTTACCTTGTATTTTGAGATAAGGTTTCTCTAAGTTGCCCAGGGCTGCCCTTGAACCTGCGATCCTTTGACCATGCAGCTTAAGCTGTTTTCTCTATTTTCTTTTGGTAGTTTTGTTTTTTTGTTTTTTTTGTTTTTTTTTTTTTTTTGAGACAGGGACTTTGAACTCCTCCCTGGTCTTCCTGCCTGAAGTCCCCAGGGATGGGTGTGCAGGCTGGTGCCAAGGCACTGAGCTTTGAACTCCCAATTCCGCACCATTGTTTTTAGAAACAGGCAGGATCTCATCTAGCCTAGCCTGGCCTGAACTCCTGATTCTCCTGCTTCTTCCTGGAAACTGACGGGATCATAGTCCTGCACCTCTATACCTGGGTTAAAAGTTCCCACCTACAAAATGGTGATGATGGTGGTCTCAGTGGTGGGACAGGCTCCTCAATAGCCTCTGGTGTACCCCAAAGGAATAAGAAAGTGTTCACAGCAGTGCCCCTGGGGAGTCTCAGGAGACCAGCCTGACGGCTGGGTTAGAGGTCAGAGTGTACTTCACAGGGGAAGTCATGTCTGAACCCCACAGACAATACAGTGGTCACAAAGCTGCTCAGGCTGTCCGAAGAGGGAGTGTGGTGGTTGGGTCCGGGAGAAAGAGCCCGCTCTGTGTGTCCCCAGCTCTGCTGCCTGCACGCAGACATGCTAAGCTCACTGGGCCCCAAAGAAGCCAAGAAAGCCTTCCTCGACTTCTATCACAGTTTCCTGGAGAAGACTGCGGTAAGACACCTCCCAGCTGCCCCTGCCCCTCTCCCAAAGTCCACCCGTGGGGTGCCTGCCAGCCTGGGCCCTCCCCAGGGTCCTCCCACAGACACCTCCCACCAAGGCCTCCTGAGGTACATTTCCTTACTCCTTTCTCCCTTGAGCAGGTTCTTCGGGTGCCAGTCCCTCCCAATGTCGCTTTTGAACTTGGTAAGGAGAAGAGGGGTCTGGGGATAAGAGAGGGTCTCTGGCAAGGACAAGCCTCCCTGGAGACCCATGGGATGGAAGCCATGATTCAGTCATTCATTCTTGATGGTGGCAGCACAGGGAAATACTAGAATTCATGGGTGGAGACAGTGATCCAAGTAGGTTGGGAGCCAGGCCCCCTGGAATGAGGTCCCTAGCCCTTGCATGCATGTCTGTAGATCGTACTCGGCCTGATCTCATCTCTGAGGATGTCCAGAGGCGGTTCATACAAGAGGTGGTGCAGAGCCAGCAGGCAGCCGTGAGCCGTCAGCTAGAGGACTTCCGCTCCAAGCGGCTCATGGGCATGACGCCCTGGGAGCAGGAACTGAGCCTGCTAGAACCCTGGATTGGGAAAGACCGAGGCAACTATGAGGCCCGGGAGCGGCATGTTGCAGAGCGGCTGCTCTCCCACCTAGAGGAAATCCAGTGAGTGTGTACTGGGAATCAGGCTCCAGTGTGGGTCTGCCTCGGTGTCAGAGTCTTAGTGTCTGTATTCTAGAGTTCAGTTCGGCCTAAGTCTTATAACTTTGGGGTCCCCTTGAAGTTCCTGGGTCTTGTCCGTGGTCATGCGTTTGGATGTAGCCTCTGTGTCCTCTGAAATGGACCTTCCCAGGCCACCCTACTTACACTGCTTACTGAAGAGGTAGCAGTCTGGACGGGAGCCTCGGTGAGCCTCGGTGTACAGGGAAGCCAGGTTCTATGCTTTCATTGTAAATCTCTTTCTTTGCAGACATACCATCTCTACAGATGAAGAGAAAAGGTGACAGCCTTGCGGAGTGTCATGAAAGAAAGTCATGGTCTGGGCCCGAGGGAGGCCGTGGCCTCCCTGGAGTGGCACCCTCGCTCCTGGCTTTGGGAGCCGCCCCTTTCCACTAACCACAGGAAATGGCTGAGGGGTTGTGGGGGACTGTGTCTTTGTCATTGTGGACATAGTATGCTCCTGTGTGTCAGCCCCAGGGGCCCTCACCTCACTGTCTCCGCCCCTCAGTGCTGCTGTGGTCACCGCCATCAGCCTCTATATGCGCCACCTTGGGGTCCGGACCAAGAGTGGGGACAAGAAGTCGGGGAGGAACTTCTTCCGGAAAAAGGTGCTGAGGTCAAGTCTGGGCCTGCCCTCTCTCAGAATTCCCTGGGTACCTGCAGTCACTTTCTGCTTCATATCACTTTGGAAGCGATAGCCTTCCTTTTTGTCATCTTCCCTCAGGTGATGGGGAATCGGAGGTCAGATGAGCCCCCCAAGACAAAGAAAGGGCTGAGCAGTATCCTAGATCCTGCCCGTTGGAACCGGGGAGAGCCATCTGGTAAGAGGGCTAGCCCCATCCTTGCCCACCCACCCTGCCCGTCCCAGGCCATCCAAGCTCACTGTCCCACTCTTGTTTCAGCTCCAGATTGTCGACATCTAAAGGTCGAGGTTGATGGTAATGAACCTGTAGCTAGGGTGTCCATCCAGGTCTGAGGGAGGAGGACTGGGTCTGGACCCCTGGGTCTGAGGGAGGAGGGCTGGGTCTGGACCCCTGGGTCTGAGGGAGGAGGGCTGGGTCTGGACCCCTGGGTCTGAGGGAGGAGGGCTGGGTTACCCCTGGGTCTGAGGGAGAAGTGGACAGTCTGTAGAGAACTGAGCATGGGTGGAGGGATTTCTAGTGTAGAAGAAGGCTAAGAGCACAGTGTCGTAGTCCCCTGAGTGCAGTTGCAGATGGGACTAGACACCTCTGTTTTATTTCCCACTTTCCATTCTTCCTTGCCATCTTTCCAGCAGAGAAGCCAGGCCCTGCAGACCGGAAGGGAGGCCTGGGTACGTCTTCTCGGGACAAGACTGTTGGGACTCCTGGGCAGGACAACCCAGGAGTCTCCCTGCACCCTCTGTCTGCAGACAGCCTCGACTCCCGGGATCCAGGTAAGTGTTTCTGAGTCGGGAGCTCCCACTCAGATAAAAGCCCCTGTCCCACTGAGAGATCTCCCTTGTTCTCAGCTTCTTTTCTAGCTCCTGGTCAGGGGTAGTGACTACTCTGCCTTAGCTTACCCTTTGGGCTCTGACCTCTGTGTTGGTATCGTGTCTCCTTATCCCTGAACTAAGTTTCTTATGGTGGTGGTAGTGTTATTTGGGAATTGGTTATAGCACTGGAGGGTTGGAACTCCTCTTCACGCATGGTAGGCGAGCTCTCTGCCACCAGGCTACAGCCCTAACCCCCACTGCTGGACTCTAGGCCAGAACCATACTGATGAGCTGTATCCCTCCTGACCTATAATCCAACTGTTTCCAGCAGTCCCTGGGGCTCATTTCCTGGAATCTCAGTGAGGAATGTCCACATGACATTATGTCATCTTGAATGGTGAACCCCAAAGCCCCATGAGTTTACTCTGTCCTTCTCCCCACAGCTACACGTCTCTTATCTTAGCCCTCAGGTCCCGGAAGCTTGTGTAACCTGGGTTCAGATCCCTCCTGCAGCTTTACTTGTGCTGTGTTCTGGAAGCCACTTCCCTCTCTGGACTCACTTACCTCAGTGGGTCTGCCTGTTTCCCTTCGGGCTGTGTGGACAGAGGACTGGCCACCTCCAGTCCTCTCCTGCCTTGCTCGGGTGGGAGGACACTGTAGTTCTGTGACAACACCCCCTCCTTCTGGTGCTAGCCCCGCTCCAGTGTTCTGAGGTCCTCTCACGCTGAATGCTGAGTGAATAGGTGGTTAACTGCCAGGCACCGAGTGTCTTCCAGCCCTCCCTCCCTCAGTGTACAGGTCAGGAAGACTGAGACAACTGCAGGGCAGAACTCCACGTCAGAGGCCTTCCAACCAGCTCTCTTCTCTCCACCCACGCCCCTCTATCCATAGGTGTGGATACCCCGCAGGAGCCAGGGGATACACCCCCACAGGGCCCTACCAGCCTGGAGCCCCTGGCGCCCCCAGAGAGCACGGAGGACAATGGCGAGACTGAGAGGTGTCTGCTGCGGTGCTGGGAGGGCCTGGGCAGGGCAGGGCAGGGCAGCATAGAGGGCCCAGGGAGGGCGCTTGGGATTGCTACTGCAGTCAGCACCTGCCTGTCCTAGTCATCTCTGCTGCTGGACCTCCCTTTTCTGCCTGTCTCTGGGCTTCTTCCATCCTCACCTTCCCCTCCTCCCCTCCTCCTCCCTCGTTCTCTTTACCCTCTGTTTCTGGCCTTCTCTGGCCAGGTTCTCTCCATCCCCTCCTCTCCCTCCTCCTCCTCCTCTTCCTCCTCCTCCTCCCTCCTCTCCCTCCTCTTCCTCCTCTTCCTCCTCCTCCTCCTCCCTCCTCTTCCTCCTCTTCCTCCTCTTCCTCCTCTTCCTCCTCCTCCTCCTCCCTCCTCTTCCTCCTCTTCCTCCTCTTCCTCCTCCTCCTCCTCCCTCCTCTCCCTCCTCTTCCTCCTCTTCCTCCTCCTCCCTCCTCTTCCTCCTCTTCCTCCTCTTCCTCCTCTTCCTCCTCTTCCTCCTCTTCCTA